>JAQFVV010007288.1:0-113851 GCA_028023455.1 Epiperipatus broadwayi | reverse complement strand
TATACCAAAGCTGACTGTAGTGAGGTGGTTGAGACCTCTAATCCGACCAAACTCCAACTCATCTGCCAGTACTCCAAATTTAACACCTTATGAGTGACATTCCTGGGGCTACACTCAGTTCTCATTTAACCACGTGCCGACATAGAACAGGGAGAAACACGAGACTTAAGGTATTACTAACCTAACTAAATACGTGATATATATAACACTTGACACTCTATTAATCTTATATACTAGACATACACATATAGCATATAAACTCATTAGAAATTGGAGTAATGAACTGTGACATTTAATAATATACTGTGGATTGGATAAAATACTATGGATTGGATAAGATACTGTGGTTTGGTTTGATCTAGAGTCTGAGCAAGAAAGATATACAACAGTTTATATTTAAAAAAGATTTATTAAAACAATAAGAAATGATCTAACACAAAATATCATAATGGCAGGGATTGTATAATCTTCACAAGGTATTCAATACAGGCAAGCATGCTACAATAGTTGGAACTGTTATCAAGTACATCTGTTCACTTTTTAAACATATTACAATACATGTGTGTGTGAGTTATAGAGGTAATGCCTAATTATTTAATATGCTCATCTGAGGAACTTGACTTGCTTAAGTTAGAAGTTGATACCTTAGTAGAGATGATGATGAGTACAGCCAGTTTTAAAGACTGTTATATATACTAATTAACTGAGCAACTAAATAAACTCAGAATCATGCAGATTCAAACTGATAACCAGATTCAAACTCCAGTCTAAAGCTGAATGATTAATTAATATGGGAAAAAGAACTGGTTACCATTAGGTCCACATATATGCGCTATGGCGCTATATTAAAATATTAAAGAAATAAACTTGCAGTGCGAGTGTGTGATTCTTCAAGAGTTTCAGCATCAAATGCTCGGTTTACTCTGAGACTGACGGTTTGCTGCTAGTGATATATGAACATAAAGTTCAGGATGTCGGATTGGCTTTATGGAAAAATAATCTGGGTCCTCACGCCCCCAGTTCTAATGAAGATAGCCATAACCCGAACTAAATAAAGGGGCGGTTTGTTACCATGAACCCTAGTCAGAGGCAGCAAAACGTAACACATATAAGTGTACTATATAAAAAAACACACCCGCAATGCACGCAATATATATATATATATATAAAGCAATAAGTATGCATATAATTAATTGCACCTAAAACAGATAGCTTTTATCTGTCAAGCTAATTCAAAACAGTTCTTAAAATTAGCATTATAAGTATGCTAATAAAATGGGCTTAAACTACATAAAAATAATCAAGTTAAGATCCTGAATCTGCATATAAATATTCTTAATTAAGGAGGGAAAGTATATTCGATGGGACTTAATACAAACATTAGCAAATATACTTTATCATCTTCTAAACAATATATATATCCCCTTCCAACTAATAAATATCAAAGGTTTTAATATAAGATCGGTTAAGCAAATCTTAAAAAAAAATACGATTTTACAATATATATATATAACTATGATAACAACAAGTGGTTAGCGCATTCGTTTATTACCAATATTATAATTTCGAAACAATGAATTAATAAAATAAACAAGGCTTTTAAAATGTCTAAGCGAAGATTACAATTATCTCCTTTATAAATTACTTACTTGGTTTCATTGTTTCGAAATCTGAGCATATTATCACATTAACATAACAAAATATTAAAATTACTGAAATTAGGCAAGACCGTTAGCTTGTAAGAATTGAAGAGAATAAATTTCGGACATTTAATGAGTAAAAAAAAAATATATGAAATCTTTTAATTCATAAAAGATTTCAGCAGTTTATAAAATTAATGTAAGTGATCTTTTTTTCTTTTACATTATATACAAAGTCACAGACCGATAGTTTCTTTTTATAAGAGGGTAAAATTGAAAGAGTTTTTATAATTTAGATAGAACGTTCTTTTTAAAATGTTATAAGAATTTATAGATTAAAGTTCATACCACAGCTCCTTTTAAAAATGATTACCATCTCTCTCTGCCTCCTTGAGTGGACTTGAAGCGTATATCAATGATAGTGGCTGGAATAGGGCATCTGACAGCGTCATAATCTTCAGTGGCCTTTCAGATAGGTTAATTTTCTTCA
Organism: Epiperipatus broadwayi; assembly: GCA_028023455.1. Classification (NCBI taxonomy): domain Eukaryota; kingdom Metazoa; phylum Onychophora; class Udeonychophora; order Euonychophora; family Peripatidae; genus Epiperipatus; species Epiperipatus broadwayi. The sequence goes on along the minus strand of JAQFVV010007288.1, from coordinate 111,721 downwards.
TATTCTCCATGCAGGTTGCTGGAAAGTCTATTCAAAGGAATGTTTAGAGGAATTGAGAGTCCATCTGGCTTCCGAGCCAGTAGATATATTATTCTACTCGATCATTTTTGGATTCTGGTCTCCACAACAATTTTCAGAAAAAAAACTAAAGAGAGTCAATTTCAAAAAAAAAATCTGCAATATTTATATTCCCTAGATCAAAAGCCAGCGACCATCTATTTTAAAACTACAATTCAGACTTCTAAGTTTTAGCCTTAGGTCTCTTTTGATTCTTATCTTTTTTTTTATCTTCTTGCCCAAACTTTTACTGGTTTGATCTGGGAAAAGAAATTCATTACAATTGTAATGAATGAATCTAAAACAATGTCAATAACCTAAGGACTATCTGATCCCACCTGCAATTTATTCTAAATAAAAATCTGCAATATCTATATTCCCTAGATCAAAAGCCAGTGACTATCTGTTTTAAAACACAATTCAAACTTCTAAGTTTTACAGCAATCGTCTTTTTTGATTCTAATCTCTCTCTCTTTTTTTCTTGTTGCCAATTTTTTACTGGTTTGATCTGCAAAAGAAATTCATTAAAACCGTAATGAATGAGTTCTAAAACAATGTCAATAACCTAAGGACCATCTGATCTCACCTGCGAATTATTCTAAATAGTTTTATTACCAATCTGTGAATTTTGCATGTGATTTATAATTTACTTAAACCAAACTTGTTAAAGAATATTTAGCCACATTTTCTAAACAAATAACCCTTATACAATATATTATTTATATAAATGCTGCAATATATCTATACAAAATTTAATATCATTATCATTTACAGGTGCTTGTATGTGTGACAATAAACATATAATTGTTTGAATGCATATCAAACTGTGACCACATATACAACTGTATAAATGAATATATCGCTGTGTGGATATATACAACTATGTAAACATATATATACAGCTGTGTAAAGGCATATAACACTGAGTGTATACATATACACTTGTACTAAAGAGTGTTCAAAACCGGCATAGATGTGTCTATGGAGACATAAAGGTGAAACAGATAGAAGGATAGTAATATCTGTTTCATTTCACCAAACTTACAAAAAAAAAATCAATGAAAAAAAAAATTTTACTTGGTGAAAAATATCCCTCAATAATACCACTATTTCATAACAAAACAAATGATGAAACAAAATATTACTTGCAAAATTTTTACCTTGCCTGGCTGTCTGGTCTTAAAGTGACGACAGTACACTAATACCATTATGACTAAAGTCTAAGGTTATACACATCTACCTATAACTGGTTATACTAATGCTATTTGGCTATGCTAATTTGCTAAACATGTGATTATTACATATATATATGAGCACACAAAATTTTAATATGTATATACTGTTGGGTTGGAATAATATAACACCAATTAGCTAACTAATTTGATAAATATCACCTATATAGAAGAACACACAATATATATCTAACTACTGGGGTAGGGGCAATTCTATAAATGATCATGCATCATCTTTGTAGAATCTAGGAGTAATTATCAAAACTAATCTTACCTAAGTTGGGTCTGGGAGTAAGTTTTGAAACATTTTGGGTTCCTGGAGCTTATCATATACCAGGAAGCTTCCAGACTTTCTGACTGGTTGCAGTTTGGCTTTCTTTCTAAAGGGGAAATACTTATGATACCTCTGAAGACATCTCTTTCTTAAATTCCAAGTTTGAACTCCCTTCTGGTTTCCAGTCTTGCAGACATAGGCACCTTCTTTTCTCCTCCTTTTCCATACTGTCAGTCCTATCCGGGCACCACCACCATCTATTTTCCAAGAGTTTTCTATGCTTCCCACACTTCATCTGGGTTTGGTGCAGTTTCTTCCTAAAAGGAAAATATGTAGGATATCTCCGAACATATCCCTCTCTCAGATCCTGAGTTTGAAATCTTTTCTGGTTTTCCCTCCTAAAAACATCAGTATCTTCTTTTCTCCTCTTTCTTTTCCACCCTGTCTTTCCCATTTGGGCTCTGGCAATATTCACACTTCTCTCACAATCAAAAACCACTCTGTCCCACAGGGCCTCAATCTCGGACTTAGCTCCACTGTCTTCTTTCACTTGATCAAACTCATCCATTTTGGGAATTTCTGTGAAATGTCTATCTTTTAAAACTTTCCTGTCTATGCAAGTTTTGGTAACCTCAATTGCATTTATTTTTGGTACTTCTGGGTAAGATTTTGGTTTAATTTCTTCAATATAAATAGCATTTTTAGATGAGGTTGAAAGAAGATTTACTTGGTATTCTTTCTCATTTACTTCAGTATCTATAGACTCTTCACTGTTCTGAACTATATTTTGTTGTTCAAGAGATTCCTGCATGATTTTTATATCAGGTTCTATCCCTTCCATGTTTTTTGTATCCATTTCAATATCCATTGCAGTCCCTGAATACATTTTTGAATCCTCTGATATTTCCATATTGATTTTACAAATATCAATACTTACTGCATCAATTTTAGACTCTTCCATATCATCATTGACTTTAGACTCTCTTACAAATTTTACATCTCTTTTAGATTTTATTAAATCAGCTTGCAACTTCTCAGCAGTCTTTGCGTCCATTTTACATTCTCCTACAGTTTCTTTATCAAGTCTTAACTCTTCCCCTGTTTTTACATTGATTTTAAACTCATCAATCTCTACAACTATTTTGGAGTCTTCTATTATCTCCACATCCTTTTTACATCCTTTTACTGCATTTGATACAATGTCAGTCTTGGTTTCTGTATCAACTTTTTCTTTTGCACTTTTAGTGACATATTCCACATTTAGCAGTTTTTCTGAAGGTGGATTGACAATTTCAATATCAGCCTTCATAATTTCAATTTCTTCCTTTTTAATAATCTCAATTTTTGCTTTACCAGTAATAGGATCTTCAACGTGTGATTCCTTCAAAATATCTCTAGTTGGAACTTTTAAAGTTACTTCAACTTGCTTTAATGTAAAGATATTCTCTGACTCCCTTTCTGTCTTTATATGTCCCTTTGCTAAACTATTTTTTTCACTCATTTCCAACATCGCTTTTTGCATACTAACTTGTAACCTTTCTTCTACAACCTCTGAATCGATTCCTTGCTCTTTTAATCGTATTTCAAAAGGGGATTCTGACTTTTCTACTTCCTCTGTATTTACTCCTTTTACTGGTTCTACCTCAGGTATATCAATTATATTCTTTTTAGCATTCTCATTGCCTGGCATACAAGAATCTGCAGTTTCAGCATGCTTGTTTTCTTGGAGACGATCTTCTGGATCTGCTAACTTTACTTGCTTGTAATGATAATGGCAATCCATATCTGAGTCTTTTGCAACATCAAGACATTCAAATTTTTCCCTTTTATGGAATAGCTTTTGTTCTCTTGGTTCATCATCCTGATCATCACTATCCCCTAAATTTCCTTCAGGAATCTCTCCTGTTTCTCCTCCCTCTACATCTATATCCTCTTGGCTACTCTTCTTACTCTCTGCAATATCCACTGGGTGCTTCTCCAGGTTTATCATTTTCTTCTGAGAAGGCTCCTCCAGTTTGAACACTTCCTGCTGGCAGTTTACTCCCAATCCTTTTGAACCCTTGTGTAACTCCTCTATATTTTGATTTCTTTCCTTCATTTTTCTGCCTAGGGTTTGCAAATCTTCCCTTATTTTAAAACCCCATTCCTGTTGGACTGTCTCCATCATCACTTTCATCTGTAACCAGAAGGTTGGTGACATGATAATTTGGCTTTCCCCCATGACTTTCTTTGGATGGCTGTCCATAATAACTTTCAGCTTTGGTTATGACTAAGAATTATACTAATTATTAATACCTGCTCTAAATGATTATTTACTGACTCTCCCCCCAAAATGGCTCTCTCTCTCTCTAATTCCTAACTTTCAGACCACTGCATTCCTTTATTAACCTATCCTTACTACTGATCACAATAACCACTGCCACTATCAAGTTTATGTCCCATTTACATATAACATACTCAAGTATTTTATAAAAAAAATTTTTAAAAGTAATAGTAAAAGCATTTATGTAAAAAAAAAATTTAAAAAATTTATATTACCAATTGCACTACCTTTCTTCCTTCACTGAAGCCGATTATTCCTAAGAAAAGACTTTTAAAAAAAAAATTTATTATGGAAAATTTTGCTTTCTATGCCGGGTTTGATCTGAAGTACATGTACATATCTCCATTTATTTAATTTAATTTGACCTTGCCTCTTTTCGTTTCCTTGCTCGTTCTCCAAACCAATCCAAATTTTTATAACAAGTTTAAAGCAATAGAGCCCCTTTATGCAACCCTTTTCTCTACCCCTGATGACAAAATTTATATGAGGATGACTATCAACCTATTCAAATCACCCCCGGGCGCCAGTCACCAGTGAGCAAGAAAAACACCACATATATAACCTAAGATTCCAATTTCCAATATGTATGCAACACACCCAATATCTGGTTGACATATCCTGCATACATTCATGCTATATCTGAGCCAGAGACACTTTTAAAATTCTTTACTTAAAGTAAACAGAGTCTCAGTAAATAGACAAAAAATTTTTTTATAAAATTTATATATATATATATATATATGGCTCATGTGTATATAGTCAAGAATACTCCTCCCATTGCAATACCATAATTCAAAAAAAAAATTACATATATTTTTCAACATATATCAATTCAGAGCCTGAATTCAGTTCAGGACCTGTATTCAGTTCAATGCTTTTATCAGTTTCGGGCATGTGAATTAACTAACTGGTTGTTCATACTCAAGAGAAAAAATATACATATGCAAATGTTGTTAAAAAAATATTTCATGAAAAAAAAATCTTTTATATATATCAACACCCACACACTCAGTTTAGGGTGTGTAACTAAGTTTGTCCATGCATGGCATTCATATTTGGAGAGAAAATATAATATAAATGCATATACATAAAAAAAACACATATATTCAATTCAGGGCCTATACCTGGTTCAAGACCATGTTCAGGGTCTATACTCAGTTCAGGGACATGACATCAATTGAAGAAGCCCCACTGACTTAAACATCCATAATCAGTAAAAAAAAAAATTACATAATCAGGAAAAACAAAAATTTGTACTCATATATCTATCTTTCAGGGTCGTGAAAATTAACTAGGCCCCACGAAAGGGCGTCCATAATCGAGAAAAAAAAACTATGTAACAGTCAGATTTGTACACTCATGCAACAAAATTCAGAGCCCAAGCAAAATATACCAAAGCTGACTGTAGTGAGGTGGTTGAGACCTCTAATCCGACCAAACTCCAACTCATCTGCCAGTACTCCAAATTTAACACCTTATGAGTGACATTCCTGGGGCTACACTCAGTTCTCATTTAACCGCGTGCCGACATAGAACAGGGAGAAACACGAGACTTAAGGTATTACTAACCTAACTAAATAAGTGATATATATAACACTTGACACTCTATTAATCTTATATACTAGACATACACATATAGCATATAAACTCATTAGAAATTGGAGTAATGAACTGTGACATTTAATAATATACTGTGGATTGGATAAAATACTATGGATTGGATAAGATATTGTGGTTTGGTTTGATCTAGAGTCTGAGCAAGAAAGATATACAACAGTTTATATTTAAAAAAGATTTATTAAAACAATAACAAATGATCTAACACAAAATATCATAATGGCAGGGATTGTATAATCTTCACAAGGTATTCAATACAGGCAAGCATGTTACAATAGTTGGAACTGTTATCAAGTACATCTGTTCCCTTTTTAAACATATTACAATACATGTGTGTGTGAGTTATAGAGGTCATGCCTAATTATTTAATATGCTCATCTGAGGAACTTGACTTGCTTAAGTTAGAAGTTGATACCTTAGTAGAGATGATGATGAGTACAGCCAGTTTTAAAGACTATTATATATACTAATTAACTGAGCAACTAAATAAACTCAGAATCATGCAGATTCAAACTGATAACCAGATTCAAACTCCAGTCTAAAGCTGAATGATTAATTAATATGGGAAAAAGAACTGGTTACCATTAGGTCCACATATATGCGCTATGGCGCTATATTAAAATATTAAAGAAATAAACTTGCAGTGCGAGTGTGTGATTCTTCAAGAGTTTCAGCATCAAATGCTCGGTTTATGAGACCGACGGTTTGCTGCTAGTGATATATGAACATAAAGTTCAGGATGTCGGATTGGCTTTATGGAAAAATAATCTGGGTCCTCACGCCCCCAGTTCTAATGAAGATAGCCATAACCCGAACTAAATAAAGGGGCGGTTTGTTACTGTGAACCCTGGTCAGAGGCAGCAAAACGTAACACATATAAGTGTACTATATAAAAAAACACACCCGCAATGCACGCAATATATATATAAAAAGCAATAAGTATGCATATAATTAATTGCGCCTAAAACAGATAGCTTTTATCTGTCAAGCTAATTCAAAACAGTTCTTAAAATTAGCATTATAAGTATGCTAATAAAATGGGCTTAAACTACATAAAAATAATCAAGTTAAGATCCTGAATCTGCATATAAATATTCTTAATTAAGGAGGGAAAGTATATTCGATGGGACTTAATACAAACATTAGCAAATATACTTTATCATCTCTAAACAATATATATATCCCCTTCCAACTAATAAATATCAAAGGTTATAATATAAGATCGGTTAAGCAAATCTTAAAAAAAAATACGATTTTACAATATATATATATAACTATGATAACAACGAGTGGTTAGCGCATTCGTTTATTACCAATATTATAATTTCGAAACAATGAATTAATAAAATAAACAAGGCTTTTAAAATGTCTAAGCGAAGATTACAATTATCTCCTTTATAAATTACTTACTTGGTTTCATTGTTTCGAAATCTGAGCATATTATCACATTAACATAACAAAATGCATATAAACAAAATATTAAAATTACTGAAATTAGGCAAGACCGTTAGCTTGTAAGAATTGAAGAGAATAAATTTCAGACATTTAATGAGTAAAAAAAAAAAAAATGAAATCTTTTAATTCATAAAAGATTTCAGCAGTTTATAAAATTAACATAAGTGATCTTTTTTTCTTTTACATTATATACAAAGTCACAGACCGATAGTTTCTTTTTATAAGAGGGTAAAATTGAAAGAGTTTTTATAATTTAGATAGAACGTTCTTTTTAAAATGTTATAAGAATTTATAGATTAAAGTTCATACCGCAGCTCTTTTTAAAAATGATTACCATCTCTCTCTGCCTCCTTGAGTGGACTTGAAGCGTATATCAATGATAGTGGCTGAAATAGGGCGTCTGACAGCGTCATAATCTTCAGTGGCCTTTCAGATAGGTTAATTTTCTTCATATTCTCCATGCAGGTTGCTGGAAAGTCTATTCAAAGGAATGTTTAGAGGAATTGAGAGTCCATCTGGCTTCCGAGCCAGTAGATATATTATTCTACTCGATCATTTTTGGATTCTGGTCTCCACAACAATTTTCAGAAAAAAAAACTAAAGAGAGTCAATTTCAAAAAAAAAATCTGCAATATTTATATTCCCTAGATCAAAAGCCAGCGACCATCTATTTTAAAACTACAATTCTGACTTCTAAGTTTTAGCCGTAGGTCTCTTTTGATTCTTATCTTTTTTTTTATCTTCTTGCCCAAACTTTTACTGGTTTGATCTGGGAAAAGAAATTCATTACAATTGTAATGAAGGAATCTAAAACAATGTCAATAACCTAAGGACTATCTGATCGCACCTGCAATTTATTCTAAATAAAAATCTGCGATATCTATATTCCCTAGATCAAAAGCCAGTGACTATCTGTTTTAAAACACAATTCAAACTTCTAAGTTTTACAGCAATCATCTTTTTTGATTCTAATCTCTCTCTCTTTTTTTCTTGTTGCCAATTTTTTACTGGTTTGATCTGCAAAAGAAATTCATTACAATCGTAATGAATGAGTTCTAAAACAATGTCAATAACCTAAGGACCATCTGATCTCACCTGCGAATTATTCTAAATAGTTTTATTACCAATCTGTGAATTTCGCATATGATTTATAATTTACTTAAACCAAACTTGTTAAAGAATATTTAGCCACATTTTCTAAACAAATAACCCTTATACAATATATTATTTATATAAATGCTGCAATATATCTATACAAAATTTAATATCATTATCATTTACAGGTGCTTGTATGTGTGACAATAAACATATAATTGTTTGAATGCATATCAAACTGTGACCACATATACAACTGTATAAATGAATATATCGCTGTGTGGATATATACAACTGTGTAAACATATATATATACAGCTGTGTAAAGGCATATAACACTGAGTGTATACATATACACTTGTACTAAAGAGTGTTCAAAACCGGCATAGATGTGTCTATGGAGACATAAAGGTGAAACAGATAGAATGACAGTAATATCTGTTTCGATTGATGCATGTTAAGATACTAAACTTTTATCCAAAGTTGCTCTGAGAGAGTCTAAACTAGAAAGTGACTCTATGAGATCAATAAATATATCCAAATTCCTGATTCTAAAGCTTTAATATCTATTATTATAAATAATAAACTATGTTGTCTTGCCATGCAAAACATGAACAATAACATACTTTGATATAAAAAATAATTTATGATAAATTTGAACATAGTTTGACAGAAGAAGTGAGCCATATTTTGAATATAAAGATTACTTTAATGTGCTCTAAGTTTGTAGATACAAAACTGTTTATTTTGAAATGTTTTGGACATAATGATGGTAGTACTATAATTTTCAACTTTTCTTTGTTATTTTGGGTTATCTATATACAATATGGTTTACTTCATATAGTTTTTTTGCATAGAAAGCATTTATTACAAGTATTAGTTTAAAAAATCTGAAGATTTCAATATCATACAGATCTTTAGAAAAGTAGAATGTTAACTTGCATATAAAACAAACTATAAGACCCTCCATTTTGATCTCCATACAAGCAGTAATTTCAGATTGGGAAATTGTTTGACCTCAAGGCAATTTTTGAATATGTATTTTCAAAAAGAAAAATTGTAATTTTCAGTAACTTATTTACACATATTTCTCAATTTATAAAATATTTATTATAAACCAAAAAACTATATGACTGTATATCAGATTTTATTTAAAAATATTTGTTTTAAAAAAGACAAATGGCAAAAACATAATTATGAAGGCAAAAACAGTTTTAACTGACTAACAAAAATGGTTTTTATAAACACCAGGATAGAAATTTCTTATAAAAATTTTAATAATAATAAATTTAATTTTGAATTTTAAGGTATTTTTTCATTTTTTAATCACATCTAAAATTTGTTTTTAGGAATAGTACATCCAATAACAAAATTCAGCATTGTTATAATTAAGAACTCCATTTAGTACTGAAACAGTCAGATATGTCTATCGTACTGTTTCACCTACTATATGCTATAGTAGTACTTTTATTTATGTACCTATATACTCAAATCCTCATATATCAGGCTAATTTTAAGAATAATAATCATAGTTATGTATGTGTGCATATATTATAGCATACAACATGGAAATCATATGTATAAATAATAAATCAACTCATATGCACGCACATATATTACTGTTTACTAAATAAAGGTATAATCTTGATGTGTGTGTGTAACTAAGATATATGTACATGCAGAGAAGAAATAGTGTACAGATTTAAACATTATAAGTTTTCTTTATTTAATTAGTTTTATAAATATAATATTGTTAAATAATTTATAAATGTAATATTAGAAATTATATTCCTGCATATATAGTTAAATTCTGTTTATGTGTTACACATGTATAATAAAGCTTTGCTAGAAAGGTACTAAATTTTGGATTTGTTTTCATAAAGGAATAATATAATTGATTCATCTTGCTATATTTTGACTTTCTTATAAAGTCAAAAATAAAAATAGATTTTAAAGTAAGGTGAAAGGAATTAAATTGACCAAAGCTGGTAAACACGTCAATAACAGCAGGAGTCAATGGTTTGTCAAAATGTAGTAAACTAATTAAGCTGGATCTGAACTTTAAGAAATAATTAAAAACTATAAAGAAAAATGTGATTTTGGTTTTCACTTTATTACAGGTAGTTAATAAAGAAAACACATGTGACTAAAGTAAAAAGAGAGGGGGGATGAAAGAGTATAAATGCTATTGCAGCCATTTTGTAAGGAAGGCTGAACTATTATTAAGTTTAAGATTAAACAGATTGCTAAAATTGTTAATAATGAAAATGGTTGGCTAAGTACGGAAAAGACTGGTTCTCCAGAGCCCAAAGAGGGGTCTACAGGATGCCAAAACAGGATGACCAATGCCCAATACAAGTAACAGCATGCTCAACAACAGTGAATAACCATGCCTGAGAAAAGAACTTAAAGAGGTAATATTTCTGCAAATTTAAAATGAACTTTAAACTAAATCTCATAACCTATTAAAGCTAGCTCAAATTATTATATATGTCCAATATAATTTAAAGTAATGTATTTCAAGCCTTCGAATATAGCATTCTTAAAGTAAAATGTAGCTTTTGTAATATTATTTAGTATCACAAATATTGCCTAATTTAAACTGGTTGCATATAATTTAAACTAATGTATTTCAAACTATCAAATACTGATTCATTAATTAAAATGTAAAGTTTATATTATTATTTGGTATCGTAAATCTTGCCTGGTTTAATATAATTAGTATAAATTAAACTGATTAAACCTGATTTAAACTGAGTTAAAATAATTTATTAAAATATCTTAATTTTGTTTCTTTACACTAAATAGAGAAAGCCAAATCTTAGATTTCACTTACGTGAAATCTTAATTATAATTTTATATGTTTTTTTTTTAGTTAAGTCTATGCTGATATTGTTTTCAATTATTTATTTATATGTTTATGCTATGTTGATTCAGAATGGAGTTTACTCGCATTTAAATTAACTAGTTAGAAATGATAAGAGGTTCTCACATATAGATAATTTTGCATATTAGTGCACAAATAAAACTCCCTTCTGAAACTAGTAAATAAAGCTTAGTTTGGGTGTATAATTAAGCAATTACAAATGATTAAAAATGGTTTTGCATTAGATGGTTAATATTTAGCTGAAGTAATGAAATGCAGCATAGAATTAGAATTTAATCTTATAATTATCCCAAAATATGCTGTAGTCCTCATTATATATCTATAAATGCCTATATAGATAGCTTAATAAATTAGATTTATTATATTTCTTTAATAGCATAACTATAAATGCTAATTTATGAACTTATTTATAATGGTTCTACAGAAAGAAACTAATGTTTTGCATCTCAATTTTATATATATTAATGTAGTCAGTGGGGTGAATGTGTTCTTAGGAAGCACACACATGATATTGACTATTGCTGTATATTATTTCTTAAATGGGCTTCTGGTTTTAATAGCCATCCCATATGTTTAGTTCGGACAGCTCTCGTTCCACAATGGGTTTGATTTTAAGCATCATCCCATTACCTCCACTTAAAACTGCATCAAAAGCATCCACATATCCTGATATAGCTGTTCGATCACCCAGTCTAAAAGGTCTCTTTCACTTTCACAGCAATGGGCTCGGTAGCAAGAGACATTCGAAATGCACAGACTCAGATGGTATGGTATATAGATGCCTTATTATCTGAAGTCTTACTACCCACCATCAGTTCATCCCACCATAATAAATTATATTTCAGCTTTGATCTGAAACTGAATCTCGTTTTGTAAGCTTATAATCTATATAGAGAATTGTGTACCGATCAAATAAATTATTAATTATAATTGATGATCACTTCTTCAGATTAACTAAAGCAAATCAAAGCATCAAAACATAGCATAAATAGGGCATAGCTAATCATGAACTAAACTTGGAATAAATCTATTGTAAAAATATATAAATATGCCGTTACATTAATTTAAAATAAAAACTTTAAGTTCATAAATAAAAGCTCAAAAAATTAAAGAGTTGTTAAACATGTATACGTATATATATTCGCACAGATGCAAAACTTTAAAAATTATTTTCTTTTTAAAAAAATATATATTTGAATGTACTTTTTTAGAAAAAAGTACAAGATCTAAAGATAAAATATTTTTGTAAATGGAAATGATTGTTTTATAAATTAATTGAAAAGCAAACTAGCCCTTGGGGCTCTTATATAATTAAAAAGTCATAGGAAAGATATAGATAAGAGAATAAAAAGGAATTAGCTTGACCAATGGAAGCACCAAGCCTAAGCTTGGACCCTAATGAAAATGATTGATTAGTGATGTTTTGTTTGTTGAATCCAGAGGATGATTATAAAAGGAAAAATATTGAAATTAAGGACAGTTCCAGACAGTTGAAGCTTGATTATTTTTGAGAGGTGCGATAGGATGCACATATCACCCTCTCTCTCTATTTAAAAAAATGAAATAACTGTAATACCAAAATGGAACCAGCTAAGGCCACCTCCAGAACATCAGACCGGTCTCCCAATGGGGACATCGCAGGAATTGGCACCAAGAACCATGACTCTTCTACTGTAAGCTATTGAACTGAACAATTTTAAAATTTAAAAGTAATTAAGAACTTTTGTCAAGATTTGACAAGTTTAATAAACAAGCTAAATCTAATTTTTGTAAAATGAACTATAATCTGACTTTTCCAAATCAATTATTGTTTAATTTTTTTTTCATTTAAGTTGTCCAAAAATCATTTCCATTTTTTTATTATTGATATTTTTGTAGAAATTATTAAATGCATTAAATTTTAGTTGGGCATAGATGCTTGCATAGATTCGTTCACATTTAATTACATTTTTGTTTTCATATATGATTAAAATATATAGACATTTGGTAAATAATGATATCTTATGTTGAATATCTAAAATGTATTTATTAGGATGTCTTTTTAGTTATTGATGTCAATGCAGCATCTTATGATGAATGCCATTGGGTTTCTAGTGAATTCCCTCTGCAATTACATCAATGACTTTATATTTTGATCATTTATGTTTATGTTGAAATGTTTTTTGAGCGTGCAATCTGTGCAGTCGATCTATACTCAACATTAAACAACAAACTTTTATAAAATCCATATGTGCAAATTTATATAAATGTTAAATTTAAGTCAGGCATGAATGGCTATCTAGATTTGTAAAGTTATATTAATTAATTAGGGGAGGGTAATCTTAGGTTATTTGTTTCATAGTTAAATTAGTTCAATGGATTGGATATATTGGTGTAATTAGTAGATGTAGTATGAGGTTCCCATGTGCAGGATCTCCATTTATATGCTACACACACCATTTTTTGCCTATGGAAGGGATAATAAGATGGAGAATGCAGTCCCTTCCTATGGAGTTTTTTGTTTATTGTTCTTCTCGTCGACAGATGTAGCATTCCTGTTTGGTTGAGAGACAAGGTCTTCTCTAACCCAACTTACTGTTCAGATGTACATTCCTGACAGTATAGTTTTTAGTGCTGTCATATTTTCATGCTGCATTGAATACATCAATGTATCAGATGGATTGACGCCAGTTTGACTGCGAACTTGTGGCCTAAGATTAAATAAGGGATAGAATACTTTCTTTTCAAATGCAAATCTATGTAGTTTGTTCATCCTTGACAATCTTAAAATAAATATAAAATTCATCTGTTTGGATGATTTAAAATCTTAAAATAATTGTTTAGATTAAAAGTTAATATTAAAATATAAATAATAAATGTTATTCCTCAAATTTAAAATGATTATATATGTGCGTAAATAAATATTGTTTGTATGTTAATTACTGGCAGTGGATTATTTTATTCTTTTTTAATATTAAAAATACTCTTGGATAAGATTTATAAATATAAATCTCTGCTGTTCCACTGAGCTAGTGACATCGGGCTAACGATCGGAATAAAATATATATAAAAAAAATTTTTTTTCTTAACTTACATATCTGCCTACTATATAAATTTTCTAGGTTCAAATGCCTAGATGGCCCCTTGTAGTGCAGATACATTAAGACTCCTTTCTCCCCGATCATTATACTATATTGCTATAATAATAGAGCTCATAAAATGTAACTTGATAAATTATAAATCATCATCACCTGAGAGTGAGAGAAAATAATAATTGTGTAAATTAAAACAGCCTGTAACTTTAAATTTAAACAAAATGTAGCTTTAATTAATCATCATCACCTGTGAGTGAGATCAAATCTTAAATCTGTAAATCTAAACAAAATGTAACTTTATGAATCATCATCACCTGCAAGTGAGGCCCAATACTAAATATGTAAATTCAAACAGCCTGTAACTTATTCTATCATCATCACCTGTGAGTGAAGCAAATTGGTGTCTTTCAATTGTTTTATTTTATTTTGCTTTATTACTTAATTTTGCTTTTATTAAATTTGTTTAAAATATAACTCTGCTTAATGTCTAAATGCTCATTATTCATTAGTTAATTATTAATTGTTTGAATATTTATGAATCACAGTCTAAATTAATGATGTCTGTTAGTTGAGTCACACCTATATAGCTATACTTTGGTCATGCCTATTTATATCACAGTCTCTTGTTTCACTGATGTGCTATTGCCAGCATGGAAATTAAGAAAATACTGGTGTGGCCTCGTATATGTCATCCATAAGGTAGTAAATCTTTGAGTGTTGGTAAATTAACTAAGGTGAGATTGGATTCGGGGTCTTAACAACCTCCCTTTGATCAGCCTTGGTATGATTTGCTAAAACTGTGGATTTTGTTGCACGAGTGCACAACATGACTGTTACAGTACTTTATTCTCTTATTTTTAAAGTTCAAATATTAACGTTTAAAGTTTCTATTATTTGAAAGCTTACAGTTGTAATAAATAATGTATAGATTATCAATATATGATATAGAAAAAACATTTAATTATAAAAATAAAATATTAGAAACATGGATAAAATTCACATTAGGATACTTGAAATAAGAAGAGAGAAGTTGAAACTAGAACAGTTTAACCTACTTATCGATTAATGTGAATTGTATCATTTTTTGACCAGATTGCCCTCTGGTGAATTTTTCATAAGTATTATACATTAAAATGCATGTAAAAATGGTATATTTTATTATAATAAATTTTGACTGAAAAATTTGAAGTAGAAAATGGAAAATTCAAAATTCTCAATCTTACAATAGACATGTTCAGCCATTGTCTGTTGCCAAGGCTGTAAAATGTTTGCCATTTTATGACATTGTAGTTCCAATGATGCAAAAACATGTTTATTTGTGAATTTATTACAGTTTTAGATATTTTTTTAAAATAATTTACACTATATTTATTAGATATCAAGAAATATAAATTATTAATAACTTATTTTGACTTGAAATACTTTATTTTCAAAAATATAATGTTATATTAGGAGCTAATGTGAATATGGCCTGAAGCAATATACAAGCTTAGTTTCTACATAAGCAAATCTACTTAAATTTACGAGTGTGAAAAATATTGCAGTTTTGCAATAAATATTCAAAAAATTTAAACTTTTAAAGCATAATTCATTAGATATCAGAGAACTAAATAATTATTCATTTGGATGTTTAAAAATAATAAAATTTAAGAAACATTTCACTGATTTTATAAACTGAAAATAATCTTTCTTATAATCTTTCCAGAAATGATGATGTCTAAACTCTTTGTTTTGTTTACAATCTCATTTTCTTAATATTTACGGAAACAAAATGTGAACATTTAAAATTTATTTCAGTAGTAAACAAAAATATCTATCAAATGAAGTCAAATTTATTATTTTCGCATAAGGAATCATCATTTAATAATATATTTTATGTTGATGTGTGATACATAGAAAAACATCAGAAAATGTTAAAATGTGAGTGTATGTTGGAATGGTTAAAACATTGTAAAAAGATGCAATATTTATAGTTTTTATTGGAAGTAATTGACAATAAAATATAAAAAGAACTATAATTAAGTAAAGTCCTAAGATCTTTTTACAAAAGGTTACTTTAAAAAAAGGGAAAGAACAGCTTGACTAAATGTCAAATACTACTATAAAAACAATATATAAAGAGATATTTGTAAATTACAAATTCATCTTTAACTTTTTTCTTTTTTTATCTTTTGTGTCTGAGTGAAATCTGAGTGAAAATATCAAATATACATTAGCAATCACAAATGACCATCATGGAAATATTTCTGTGTATTAAAGAAAGAAACCATTGATAATTTGAAATCAAGATAAGTAATTTAGTAATGTATGAAATTTTTTTTTTTTTATAACAGACAACTTAGATGTGTTAAACACTTATAAACCTTGATTAATAGTAATAAATAAATGTTTATGATGAATGACAGATTACTTAAAAAAATAACTGGCTTAATTATCAATATAAGTATACCACAATTAAGTTTATTTTAGTATATAAAATCATTAATGTTTACTGCTTAATTTAGAATTGAGACATATTTGCAATTGAGGTATATAAAAAAAAAAACAACACTCTGAATTTATAAATTTTAGCCACAATTATCATTATATTAAAGTGAAGAAATTTAATATCAAAAACAGGAGTCCTAGTTCCATAATCATTGATTAGAAAAAGTCAAAATCTGTCAATGTTATTGTGTTATCACCCAAAAGATCTAAATCTATTATACCATTTTCCTTAAGATGTGACATTTCATAGTAGATATACACTTTTAATTCCTTTTCCTCATCATTAATTTTTGGTTTTAAAAAAGTGCAGATCTTTTTATGAAGATATAATCCTATTCTGGTGTCTCAATTCATTGTTCTAGAGTTCAGATATTTCCTTTAGCTATGAGACCACTATTTTTTCTTATATCTCCCATAGAGTAAATCACCAAAAATAATTTTGAAGAAATGAAATATACTTGGAGTATGTTTCTATCTACTTTAATTATTTCGATAATTGTATGTAATTTTATCAGTAAAAACCTATTTTGTATTTTTTTTAAATTCATTGATTTTTATTTAAATAATTAAGTAAAATTAATATATATAAAGTTTATAATACTACATCGTTCATGCGAATAACCCGTATGCAAAAGTAGATTGAATATAGTTTCAGTCAAAATTGATAGTTCTATATTTTGTAGCCAGGTACATAAGTCTAAAGTAAATAACCATATAACTATGATCAATAAATGGGTATCTAGTTATTTTTATCTAAAAAAGAAAGTAGTAATAATAATAATAAAAATCCCGCTCTAATACCTTCCGCCTAGCGATTGGCAAGATTAGTAATTCACTCATTTTTTTTTTTTTTTTGCGATTCCTAATGAGGGCTTTTAATAAAAAGGTTACTTTACTAACTTTCTACTTCTATAAGCTAAAAAAAATTCCGGCCAGTTAAAATTATTATTATTTAAAAAAAAAAATTGTTTAACAAGTTATGCACAAATAACAATAAAAAACTAGTATTTACTTTATAATTTTTCATCACATTTTTTTTTTTTAAAGAAAACTTTTTCCATTTGTAAGACAAATAGAAGTAATTCCCTGCCTTATGCTTGTCTCATCTAAAATCAACTAAACGTAAAATGCACTTTATTCACAAATGAAAAGCTTTTCTTAATGGCTTTACAAATTGGAATGATCCATAATATTACTTATAAAAAAAATAATTGTAATTTTTAATCCAATGCTCCGTGATGTTTTTAATATCTTCTCTTTCTTTTTACTTAAACTCTTTCTTATATTTTTTTTTCAAGTATTTGCTTTCCTAAACCTGTTCTATCCACTCATTTGTTGAGTCATTCATTAGCCCATGTTATGCCCCAATTTATTGTGCCCTCCAAACTTCTTGGAGGCTATTGTGGGTAAATGCAATAAGATTGATTACCTTACTATATGTCAGACAAACTAATTAATGCTAGTTTATTTAAAAGAAACCCCTTATCTTTCGATGTTTTTTTCGTCTTTATTTCTTTTACACATTCAAAACAAATCATGTGCATATTCAAGACTTTTTAGTTTAGAATCTTGATTTTCTCAGGCAAAGAAAATTCAAGTAAAAAAAAATAATAAGCTTAAAATAAAGAAGGAGGGGAGAATTGATCTTAAAAACAAAAAATAAATCTAACAGCTGTTAACATTATTCTAATTCAGATGGATTTCTACTAGTGGTAAGCATTTTCGTGCGAAGAGAAAAAAAAAAAGAAAAAGAAAAGTTTAAAATGTATTTATTTGTTCAACAAAAGATCACCCTTATAGGATTTCTGATGAAAGAGATATATATATAAAAGAGAATAACATTTGCTTTGTCTGTTGTGTGCTTCTAAAAGGCATCTCGCTAATGAGAAAATAATTATGCCATAATCAACTTTTTTATTTATTTGATGTATTTGTTTGTTTATTATTAATATAACTATTATTATTTTAATTGCAGTATTAAAAAGAAAGATACTAACATCACTTTTTTTTTTTTTAAAGAAATTTGCAAGATTAAATGATAAGTATAAAATAAGTTAATTCAGCTTTATTTTTTGTCAAGTTGATAAATTTTGATCATGAAAGTGTTCTTTTTTTATATTAATTAATTAACGAAGCATGGAAAAAAAGGACAGTTTTTTTTTCCTTTCTTTTTCCTCAATGAAGCCCTCAGGTGTTATTACGATGTCATGTCTTACTACATTGTATTCTAGCTTAGTCGATTTGAAAGTCATATTCAGGGAAGCAATCATTTTTCCACAAGAAAAAAATAGTTAATTGTAAGGTAAAGACAGAAAATAATTTATTAGTAGTGTTATTTATCTTTGTTTCTGTTTTCAATTCTTGACATGACGGTTAAAAAAAAAAAGTCATTTTAAATAGTCCCACTACAGATATTATTACTAACAGACCCCCCACTATTAAAATTATTTATTAATCAAAATTTTAATTGATGGTGTCTTTTGTAAAACTTTTCAAAGTCCCAGCACTCCATAGTTAAAATTCACTTCAAATGTAATCTAAATAAAATTTGTTTTTTACTGGGCTGTCACATAAGAGCAGCTGTTTTAAATTTTATCTCTCTTTTAATTTAACAGGTAGTATACACACATATATATTATCTCCAGTCCAGTGGTTAATGCCCTTCTGAGTAGTATTATTAAATTTACGACAACTTGGTTAACATATGACGCTTATTAATGATTCTTACTGCTTGTAAACTATGTGAGAAAATTTGCACATGATTTACAAAACCAAATCTCAACCAACACTCGGGCACATGTGGAGAATACCGACCTAAAACTCCTATTTAAAAAAACGTTCTTCAGACAGCAGAAAAATAAAACAAAACACACTCACGATATATATATATAATCATTTTAAAGCATTCGATATGAAATATATTTGCAGACAACAATATAAAACGAGACTGATAATCAAATTATAAATACAACTACCTAAATATAAAGGTATAATATATTTGGGAATGGCGTGGATATTCGCCTGGAATTCCCACGATAGAAGTACGATTCTGACAGGATATATTTGAACATTTATTCAGGTTCCTATTTGTCTTAGGAGTTTTTTTTTTTCAAGTTACCAATATCTAATCAACATAATTAATAATCCACTTTTGGTTAATAAGTGGATATTTAGCCATTCTTAAATGGCAGATAAAATAAAGATGAAAATCCACTCAATCACTACCAAAAAATTAGTAAACATGATAAGGTCTTCTCCTTTACTATTCTAATATGAGAAATTATAGGAAAGGCCTTTGTATTGCTGTAGATTACTATTAATATGATGATAAGAGATTATGTAAATATAAAATACTAAAAAATAAATTGGTAATTAATACGAAATGTTTGTGACCATAATCAGATATAGAAGAGATTCAGATGTTGTTTGTTATACAAGCAATTTATATTTAATATATAATTGCAATTTTATACAAAAATGACTAAGGTAAATAGATGATATGGTTATGCAACCATATGTGAATAATTCAGATTTATATGCAATATAAGTAAAAATACAGCTACATATTAACTAAAACTAAAAAATAATAGAGTGTGTGTGTATAAATATATATGGAATAGAAAAATTTTATACAAATTTCATACATATATAATGGTAAATACATATGAGGTAAAGATATATAATCCTACTATATCAGTTTGTTGGTAACAAAGGTATTTAAACATCTAGATTCACATATAGTTTATACTATATAAGTTTTGCTGTTTTATGGTTTTTAAGGATTTTAAACACATCAAAATAATTTAACAATGCATAGTTTTTTTTGTCTTCCTGTAAATAGCACATTATTTTTCATTAGATATTAAGTAATCACATGGTTAATTGCTTAGAAAATCATGAGAGAGGGGAGCTCAACACTTCCATTTAGCCACCCAAACAGATTTTATTTTTTACTTGATTTAATAAGAAACCCAATGCAGAGCTTTAAGTTATTAAATTGATCACCTTACCACTGTGCTAAACTATTCAAAGCAATTAGTTATTCATAGTAGATGTCTATTTCTTATAAAAAGACATATGGTAGGACCATTTATCTGCAGCCAATGGAATGATGAATAAACAACATAATATTTTTGATGAATTGTTTATAATTTAAGGTAAATTATTTTTAATTCAGAAATCCTATCTTTGCCATTATGGCAAGCATTTTTTTTTTTTTTTGAGGTTAATTAGTTTTCTATTTAAAAGTTAATTAACTATCACAACTGGATAGATCATATAAAAATACAAATGTAAAAATAGGAGGAATTGAATAAAGTACATATATTTATTAACAATAATGTAATATTTGCAATTATTATAAAACATTTATTCTTTATTGTATATTATATATAAAGCTCGCAAAATAAGCTCTTAACAAGCTTTGAAAATATCCTCAATCCCAGACCAGATTCTGCTTCTGGCATCATCAGTAAGGTGCCAGGATATTCAAGCATGAGATTAAAAATACCAAGGACAAGCCCAGCACTTTATCTAATATATAACTATTGAGTAGAAAATCTGAAATTGTCAGACTTCCATATGTCTTCCAATCCAGCTATCTAACTCAAATAGCCATATAGGACTGGACTAAGTTCAGATACACCATATATTAATAGCTTTAGCAATATAAAATCACCAAAACCTTAATAGCTAAAAATAAAATGACAAAAAATCAAGTCAGGTATCATGTGACTTAACTTATAAGCTTGTATTTACAAATATTATATATAGAGCTCACAAAATAAACTCTTAACAAGCTTTGAGAATATCCTCAACCCCAGACCAGTTTCTGCTTCTGGTGTCATCAGTGAGTTGCCAGGATATTCAAGCATTAGATTAAAAATAACAGGACAAAAGCAGAAAACAGTCTGGGGTTGAGGATATTCTCAAAGCTTGTTAAGAGCTTATTTTGTGAGTTCTATGTATAATATTTGTAAGGAGAGTTTTTTTATTTTTAAATTTAAGACATTATATCCTCATGGGATGAATGTGAATATAGGTACTATCACATATTTGAATTACCTGGTTTTCTAGGGATTTGTTTTTTTTAATTTCCTAAATAATTATTTTATAGGTGTACTCATATGAAGTGGAATAAATATAAAATATATATATATATTGTAACGTTTTTCGTATTACTAGGCCCTTATACGCCTCAAATTTATATTTGAGTGTGAGTTGATCAAGCTGTATCAAAAGAAAAAAGAAAGTTGTATTTCTATTCTAAAAACACAGCTATTTTTCCTGATCAACTTCAGCCTATTAATTGTTACGAATTGTGCTATTGACAAAATCAACTTTTAATTTTATTTACTATGGGCGCCAGAATTCCTAAGAATCCGCTGAAATATGTCGCCAGCACCTCTCGCAAGTTGTAAAACAAAAAAAAATAAAAAGATTTTTATTATATTTTTTTTTTTAAGGGGCGGTAATTCTACCGTAATGAGAATTAATGATTTTTACGATTATTAGTCCTGGGCATATTGAAACATATTGGCAAAGGTAACTTATGTTTAAATCTTATTACACTAAAAATAAATTTAATAATAAAAAATAATAACTATTATTAATAACGCACAAATGAGAATTGATATTAGAAATATTTTTAATTTTTATAAACTAAAATACTTCATGTTAAGTAGCTAATTAATACCTTGGAGAGAACACATTTAATTCAGGTGGGAAATATCCAGAAAATATAAATATCAGTTAAAATAAACAAAAAGTTCTTGGTTAAATAAGAGTCTCTCATATAGAAAAATTAAAGTCACTATTGGGATTCTTTTATACGTATATTTTTACGAGTAGTTTTAAATAGTTAACTTTGTCACAATCAGGATAATTATTCTTACCGGTAAGTTTCATGAATTCAGTAGTAGATAACTATGCATAGTTTTTTGGTTATAATAAGCTCGGCCTTTTGGTTATTGCTTGATCTTGTGGTCCATTTCCCCAGTCGGTCACGAAGGCTTTTCCTGGTGTACATCATTAGGTCCGATGTCTTCAGGAGCTCCGGTTCACTGCGACATGCCGAATTCCTTCAGCGAAGAGCGATCTTGGATCTATTAATGTTATCCAAGACCAACTAGAGAAACAAAACGAACAAGACGTTCCTTCAACCGGATCCCTCCTTTTTATATCCAGTTTTCAGGACTTATGCGCATGCTAGTACCATGCCTTTTTAATCTTATCCAGTCTTTATAAATTTTATGTAATAAAGTCTTTATTTTCTTCAAGTTTTCGGCCATCTTTAATTAATTTGAGTATTTCTACTTTCAGCTTATCTTTTTTTTAATTGCTTTTGGAATTCTTTTGTTCTCTCCAATTACTGTTATTACTAATCACATAAAAAAAAAATAAGAAGAATAATTCAACCCTCATTGTACGTTTTTTTTTTTTAAAAAAAAATTACTCAACAAAATTTTAAATCCACTTTTATCTTTTAGTTTTTTTTTTTTTTTACCCAATGCCAATATATTTGCAACGTATATAAATAAACGTTACAATATATATATAGTAAAATTCATATAGTAGAATATATATACAGTTTTTTTGATGTGTACATATATAATAATATATTTTATTGTTTTTGATATATTTTAATATATAATAATGATGTATGTATGGTTTTAGTTTTTTGTGAAAGAATTTTTTTAGTATTTTTTATACAAAGTTTTGTAAATATATATATATACAAAGTTTTTTAAAGATTTTTAGCCTATATGAATTAGTTTGGTTATCTGATATGTAATTGTCTGTAATATATTAGCACTTAAATTCTGGAATCTGCCATTTTGCTTTCTGATGAAAACCAGTCGGCTGGTTAAAATATTAAAGTAGTTTTATAGAGTAATTCTGTGTTTATATATATATATATATATATATATATATATATATATATATATATATAAGTTGTATCATATCTGACATTCTACCACACATAGTGTAATAATGATAATCCTATTTATTGTTAAAGTTTTTTTTTTTTGAGAAGAAAGTAATATTATTGATTCCTCATTATTATAATCAAGGATTTATCATGACAAAGTAATATTTATAACTTATATAAATGTGTGCCACATTGACTATATGCATTATATAACCTGCCTGCAAAGTAAAGTGTCATTAGTATATGGAACCAATTAGGCTATCAGTAATATTATGTGTTATTAATTTCCCCCATATATTAAATACCATAACAATGACATTGTAAATTAAGCTTTAGTAATGAATGTTGTATTGTGAATGAGTCTTGAATTTCTATCCAAACTATATATAAGATTATCTAGGATACTTACTATTTATTAAAATGAATGTTTATTAGTGTGAGTGGAAGGTGTATAAAGATATTACTTATTGTTCTTATAATTTGCATTCCTGCTACCCATACTTGATTGTCATGGTTTATTATTATTATTATCAACTTCATTACCACTATTCTTTCTACATGGTTCACAGATCATATATGGTCACATTGTGTAATGGCAGATGGGATGTCTTGCAACCTCGGTTCATAATTCAAGCATTAGTGCCCATCTAGGTTCTGCCTGGAACTGTAGAGTCTTTGTGATCCTCAAATCCTAGATTTTAGCACATCCGTATTTTCTCCATTGGTATGCATCCTCGGTTAAAAGTAGATACATCTCTGAGGCCAGGGACATCCATTTTCATCATGAACCATGCCACCTGATTGCTAAGTTGATCTTTATTCTTATTATTATTCCTTCTTACCACTGACAACATTTTGATGGTGTTAGTACCACAATTTTCTTAAGTGATTTTTGTGTTTAACCTTCACCTATGTATAAGTAACCCTGGGTAACCTTAAAATCAAACCCATACACAATAGTCCCCTTTATATGATTAACAGTAAATTAGCATTTCAAACTCATACAGGCTGATAGCAACCTATAATTATAAATTAATAGGACACAAGCTACAATATGTAAAATGCCATTCTCTTCATTTATATGATGTAAAGAGCCAGTGGAATCTTCTACTTAACAGATCTGTAAGCTTCTTATTTTCTAGATCCTTTCCTATAATAAACTTTTGTTATAACTATTAATTATGAATATGTTATTTGTGAATTGTAACCATAATATAATTATGTTGATTTAAATATATTGTTAAGTTATTAAATTAGTGTATCCTCGGTTTTGTACCTGACCTATAGAGTTCCATGTAAGATCATGCTTTATGAAATTATTAAACTATAGATTGATTGAATCTATAAGTAAACCTTTATGTAATAAAGTAAATGAAGTATATTTATGAGTACTAGTGTAGTTAAGCTCCTGAGTCTACTATGAAAGACCTGTGGAAGAGAGTCTATGTGTGAACCCTGAGCTATATCATGCTGCATAAAATATGGTAGCTGTGTAATGTCAAGGGATGTTAATTATGTAAAAGAGACTAAAAAGCCTAGGTAGGAATTTGAACTAGTAACATGGAGTATCCTTGTGCATGCAGATTGAGAGTATCTGCTTGGTCTTTTGGGCTTGTTGAGAGATTACACAATCATGACCCCTACAGGGTTTTTTTATGCAACATGGCATGCCAACATGTAGCTTGAAAATCTGCTTCCATGTGACTTGAAGAGCACTCATGAAGGAATCCAAAAAGGGGGGGGGAATCTAAAATTTTGTCATGCATTTTGTATACACCTGTTTTTTTGTACATCATGGTGGGAAAAAAATCATGGAGTTATATGCCTAATAATTTTTGCAAATTTATAAAATAACTGTTAAAACTTTATTATTTTAAAACAAAGTTATGGGTGTGAGCATGAAATTTTTGTTTTCTTTAAGATCCAATTGATAATAATGATATAAAGTGCAAGGTAGCATGTTAAGACTGGTGTATGTGTGGAAATGGCACACAAATACAAAAAATATATAACAATATTTTAAATAACCTTTAGCAAATATAATGAGTAACTGAACCAATAAACATGCAGAGAAAGAATTATATATAAGGGACAGAGGATATAAGAAAAATAATAAAAGAAAAGGAAGATAGGGCTAGGATTTTTTTCTTGTTCAGAGTATTAAACTTTGATGGATGCAACATGATGCCCAGTAGAATGGTTGCAGGAAGCAAACTATTTAAAATTAAATAAACAAAAGAGTAGAAGCAAAATTTTACTCCTTTAGAAAATGTCTTCAGCAAAGAATAACAGTCATAATCAAGAAATAAATAGGCTGGGGTCTGAAAGAACATTTAAGAACCTAGAGAAATTGAAAATGGTGGTGAAAAGAAGGAACAAAAGAAAAAGGTCTAGATGAAAATTTATGGAAGATGGAAGAAGAATGAGAGGACAGCCTAATCCCACAGATAGTAATGTTCAGAGGAGACCTGGGGAAAAACATGGTCAAACATATGGAAAGTTTAAAAGAGGCTTTCTGCAGGTATAAGTGCAATGAGTCTATACAAGTAATAATTTCCAGAAGCCATTTGGGGGGAATGACAAAAAATTGGTGGGAAGGCTTTAGACATCAAGTAGACATCTTTCTGAGATATATGACAGGATTGATAAAAACATTCTGTGGTGAGGAAAGATAGGACCAGATTTGAGGGTATACCAAGAAAAATATGAGGAGAGAAAATGCATGCTAACTCAATCTTTATAAGACAAGTCTGGATCATGAAGTGATTGATAGTATGTCTAAGATCAGACTCACAGCTGATCATTATAATTAAATGCAACATGCCCTCAGATGTGCAAGTGATTTTGACCAGCAACATGACAACCAGCATTAAGCATGCCAATGAGTTGCTCGACAAAGTTGAAACCCGGAAATATAAAATTAACACAATGTAAAAAATGGAGCCCAAGATACCCATGAATGATAGACCAAACAGAAAAAAAAAGCATTAACCTGGGAGGAAACATGATGTCAAACTTCTAAGAAAGCAACAAATAACAAGCTCAAGAGGAATATGGCTTCATTGATAATATAAGAAGGAAGGAACCTCCCAAATATGTGGCTGTACTATCATCACCCTGTAATTGGAATGAAAACAGAACAAATAAATATACTATCCTGGCTAGACACTGATAGCGAGGCATCACTGATATTTACAGAAATGGAGAATAGGTTTGAGGAGACAGAAAGGAGTCAACAGAAAAAAAGCAAAAATTGAGAAACAGCTACTCTGGGTGACTATGGAAATAGGAAACTGGACCATGACCCAGAAATTTCTGATGTTAGGAGGGTTGGTTTAAAAGATTGTGTTGGGGTCAGACTTTCTCAACCAGCAGAAGACATTGTTGGACTACAAACAAGAGGCAGGTGTTTCAACTGAGAAATAGTTCCTTTTGATAGAGAAAAAGGGTGGCCCTTAACAATGTCACCTGCATAAGAGAAGCAATATTGAGAATAATCAATGAGAAAATATGTGAGATGATGAGCATTAAGATGCAGATGGTCAGGCATGACAAGAATTATTAACAAGTTACTTCCAGGTTTTTCACAATCCCAGAGCAGAAATAAATTCATTTTTACAATTACATAATGTTTAGTCTGAAGTTTGCAATTCCATAAATAATTATCATTAAAATAAAATGAAATGAAATATTCAGATCTGCATAAGTTTATCTACCTGGTATATTAAGCTTTTGAGAGTTTGAAATGACTTCCAGGGATATGTCCACCATGTCAGGGTAAAGAAAGAAAACTACTTTCAAATGAAGAGTTACTGATCCCATTTCAATACTGAAAAAAGGTAGATCAACTGAGGCAAATGCTTAAGTGGGGAGTTATAGAACAGGGGCCTTCACCATATAATAACCCCTCTCTGGTAGTGAAGAAGAAAGTTGGATTGGAGTGGCTCTGCCTGGATGCTTGCAAGTTGAATAGTATCATTATACCTGAGAGAGAGATACCCCATCCTCAATTCAGAAAGTTTTAATGTATCTGGTCAACTAGAAAATCTTTACTTCTATGGAAGTGATGTGAAGCTTTTAGCAAATTGAATTCATGACCTTTAAGTATGATGGTTATACCTATTGGTTCAAATGAATGCCATTTGGCTTCCTCAACAGTTGGGGCAGATTATTAAGATGCCTACATTTGCATTGTCTGAAGACATAAAATGACACCTGGTATGCTATGTTGATGACATAAGTAAGTGCATCTTGGAGCAGAGATGAGCATACCGAGCATTTACAGAGGTTCTTAGAGGAATGTCGGAATAAAAATATAACTATCAATCTTAATATGTATTGTTTCATGGTAAAAGAAATCACTTCCCTAGGACATTTTGTCAATGGGTATAGGATTCAGAAACATCCCACATGGCTAATGAAAATCAGCTTGCCTATTAAAAACAAGTATGGCCATTTCTCAGATTGCGTAATTTTTACCATAAATTTTACAACAACCATACCCAAGATTCCACAATTATCCTGAGTTTACTGCCAAAAAACAACTGATAGAAGTGGACAGAGAAACAAAAGAAGGACTTTCAAAAGATAAAGTGGCATTTCCCCCAAGAGGTGCTGTTCTCTATATCACCCAGTTTTTATGTGACCTTATTACCTCCAGACAGATAGTAACAATGAACAGTTGGTGGTGATACTATTCCAAATAGCAGACCAGAGTGATTATAAGCTGTTGTTTTAGTAGCCGAACCTTAACAGATGCCAAAAAGAAATACATGGTAACCAAGTGGGAGACAGTAGCCATTGTATGAACCTTGTTATAAGTTCCAACAGTTCCTTTTGGGTTCAAATGTGATTATCATCATAGACCACCTATGCTTGAAGTTCCTTAATAAAGGATAGGTCACCAATGACTGCCTCATATGATATAGCTTATTTATGCAGAAATTTGACTACCAAGTAGTATATTGCCCTGGAAGGGATAACATCATAGCCAACATCCTCAGCTACTACCCAGTCATCCTTGAACCCTAAAACCTGACAAGGGAATACCTCCTGGTGGATATTTAATGACAGCCACAGATTACACCATTATGGTCATTAAAGGATGTCAACAGTACAGACTCATCTTACACAGAATAAGCAGTGGACAACCATCAGAGGAAGGGGAAAGCTGAAACTAAAGCAACCTAGGTACCAAATAATGAATGGATTGCTGCTAATTCTGACTGTGTGTAGAAAGGAATGGAAGATCATGATACCCAAATGCATAAGGGACCTATTAATTAGATAATGCCATAACCTATAAGGCCTTAAGCACTATGGCCCATAGAAAACAGAAATGGCAATACAATAAGTTTTATTAGGAGGGGATTTACTCTAGCATCCTGTCCACACTATAGACATGTTAGTTATATGCCCAGAGTAAATCATCAAACTAGTCATATATGGGAAATAACTTCTCTATTCCACTGGATGGACCCAACAAACTCCTCACCATCGATCATTATGGCCCACTGCTGACTTCCAACTTCATAAGATTCATTCTCATAACATATTTTTTCTCAAAATATATCACACCATACTCAGTGAGACACAAGATTACTAAAATGCTATACACATGCTCCAACAAAAGCAGTTTGTCAATGTCAGTATACCTAGGGCAATGTTATTGGACCATGGTTCAGCATTTACATCTTGCAGTGGAAGACCTACACACAAAGGAAAGTGATACAGCATACTCTGATGTTGATTAGAAACTTTTAATTTAGCCCCTTTCAAAGGGATATGAGAGAGCTCAACTGGCTATTTCAGATGTATGTGGGTCATAATCACAAAGATTGAGTAAAACAGACACCACAGAGCATCTGGTACATAAATTTGATGACCCACAAGTCAACAGGTTTTACATTCACCAGGCAGCACTTCAAGAATTAGAACTTGAGTCCTATAAAGGCAAGCCTAGCAATTACCCACAAACCCATTGATAAAGAAAGGGACTGAGTGATGGCCTGAAAGAGACTGACTCAAATGGCAAAATATAAAAAAGGCAAGATGGGACATTAGTTTAAGGAAAAAAATCAGGTGTAGATTCAGTCCAATCCACAAAGTAGTATTCTACAGAACCAGTACAAGAAATTCTGCCCACTATATGACAGACAATACACCATAAAGATGAAGTGCAGAAAAATGCATTTTTGCTGGAAGGCCCTAGAATCATTCAACACCTGTTATTGGAAACCATACCATGATAAATCCCCTGATCCAGGATGAAGACTTTTAGTAGAATAGTAAAAGGAACATGCATAGTAAAAGGAACATGAAAGTATAGAACTTGCAATTAAACTAGACTTAAGAGAATATGGATAACACAGGATACCATTAGTTAAAGTAAAATAGATTTATTAGACAAGGAAAGAATAGAATAGCAGAAAGTTGAAACTAATGCAGATTGAAAACTAACCTACAAAAGCTAACATGCTAGCTATAGAAAATACTTTGATTGATCATCAACTGCAAGAGGACAAGTTATTTTGAGTTGCTTTTTAGTTTTCTAATGTAACTGGGTGGATATGAAGTGATGCATATCTGCATATACATATGCTTATTTCATGTTTTGCTCAAAATGTAACCTATTTCCCAGTATATGTAATATATTTCTGTATATCTGCACACCTTTAGTATATTCATGCATGTATGTAAACAATTTGTACATTTTAAAAGTTATTCTCTGAATCATGACACTTTTTAAGTAGAAAAAAGTATTTTATTAAAATAAGTATGATCAATTAAGCAATCTAAGAGTACAGTATTTCTTACAATGAGTGGTAGGTTAGGTAGTAAAAACAAGCCATTACTAAAATGTGTAAGTGCCTTATTTCCTTATCTAGAGAGACAATTGGAGGGAATGAGTTACAATCAAACATCTTTTAACATCTACACACATTTTAAGATATAAACTGTAGAGTTAAAACAAAAACAAGGAATTCCATATGGCTGCATGAAAATTAAGGGAGCAAAACTTGGATGGATCATCAACTAAGGAAAAAGTAAAGTAAATCCAACAAGAAAATCATGAGATACACCCCCAGGTCTGGAATGGGGCATTGTTAGGTATATTGGCTTATATTTTGAGAGTTCAGACTTATTTATTATGATATATTCAGAAGATTCTACATTCTACCTGTGAACTCTATTTTATTATATGGAATAAAATGAAACTGGTACCTAACATCATGTGTGAGTAGTCAACCATCTGTTTCTCTGTGGCCATCAGGTAGAGCAAGCTTCCCAGAATAAGTTCCATCACATCACCAAAAACTAGATACCTCTTGCTACCACTTTTGCAAAATCCCCAAAGCCAAGAATCATTTAGCTAATCTGTGAAAACGAATCCTGAAAACATCCATCATCAAGCAGGTAATATGTTGAACTAAATTTTAAAAGCAATATAACTATAACTCAAATTATTAGCATACTTTTAATTTATGCAGACTGGTTGTGATATTTAACAAAGTAAATTTTATTTTATTGAGGATTTCATTTTATTCAGGTTTATTTGAAGAGTTAAATTTAAACTAGTAAAGTTGTTTAAGCTTTTCTGCTCTCAACATTCTCCTGGGATTGTGCGAGTTGAGAAGATGCTAAGTTTTTTTTTTTTTCATATGTCAAATGCATTGACTGGGAAGCGAACCCAAACCAGCTGCTTGAAAGGCAGCTATGCTAATCACTAGACCATAAACTGTAAAATATCAAAATGACCCAATATGTTTAAACTAATTTCTTTCTATTACTATATCCCCCATCATGTCAAATGGAAGTTATAGTTAAATTCCTTAGAATTATTTCAAATTATTAAAGAATGGTGAGGACTTTTTACTCATCTATTATATAAGTAAAGTTTTATGAAATGTGTTGCCCATTAAGATTTAACTCAACCATACATGTCAAATGGAAGTTATAGTTAAATTCCTTAGAATTATTTCAAATTATTAAAGAATGGTGAGGACTTTTTATTCATCTATTATATAAGTAAAGTTTTATAAAATGTGTTGCCTATTAAAATTTAACTCAACCCCTATGGTATAAAACATCATTTTATATCTGAAATTATATATATATATATATTAAATGTAAAAAATACAATACCCATTATAAAATATTATATATAAAAAAATGTTTTTAATGGTAAATACAATATTATAGTTTAAATTCTTTTGTAGCACTTTCGATTACATTGTAAACCTCATCAGCTTTAACTGAATTTCAAATTTTTTAAAACTTAATGTTATGCATATTTCCATAATTTGTATTTACTGTTAAAACTATATATATATATATATATTTATACTGTTATAATATATATATATATATATATATATATATATATAAGTTGTGTCATATCCAATGTCCTACCTCACATAGTGTAATAATGATAATCCTATTTACTGTTAAAGTATATTTTATGAGGGGAAAGTAATATTAATGATTCCTTGTAATAACAAGAATTTATTATGGGAAGGTAATAATTGTAATTTATAAAAATGTTTGCTGCATTGCCTATATACATTATATAACCTGTCTGCAAAGTAAAGTGCCATTGGTATCTGGGTAGTGTAATAAAAATCTGATTAAGCTATGTTATATTATGTGTGATTAATTCTCCCCATATATTAAGTACCGTAACATTGAAATTGTAAGTGAAACTTTAATAATAAATGTTGTATTGTGAATGGATTTTGAATTTCTATCCAATATATATATATATATATATATATATATATATATATATATATATATGATTAACTAAGGATACTTATTATTTATTAAAATGAATTTTACAATGTTTATTGGTATGGGTGGAAGGTTTGTAAAGTTATTACTTATTGTTCTTATAATTTGCATTCCTGCTCTCCAGACTTCATTCTCATGGTTTATTACTATTATCAACTTCATTACCTATGCACTTAATACATTGTTCAGTCATCATATATGGTCAAGCTGTGTAATGGCCGATCAGGCATCTTGCATGCCTGGGTTCCTAATCCAAGTATTAGTGCCAATCTATGTTCTACATAAAGCCGGAGTCTCTTTGCGACTGTCAAATCCTAGATTTTAGCACATCCTCATTTTCTCCATTAGCATGCACCTCGGTTAGAAAAAGATGCACCTCTATGGCCAGGGACATCCATCATTTATTGTGAACCATGCCATCTGATCATTAAATGAATCTTTATTCTTAGTATTATTCTTTCTAACCACTGACAATATTTTGATGGATGCAGTACCACAATATTCTTACATGATTTATTTGTTTAACCTGGCTAACCTTAAAATCAAACCCATCCACAATAGCCCCCTTTATATGATATAATGGTAAATTAGCATTTCAAACTCATAATGACTGATAACAACCTATAAATATTAATTATGAATTAATAGGACACATACTAAAATATGTAAACTGCCATTCTGTTCATTCATATGATGTAAATAGCCAGTAGAATCTTTTACCTTAACAATACTATATGCTACCTATTTGATGGATCCTTTTCTATAATAAACTTTTGTTATAACCATTAATTACAAGTATGTTATTTGTGAATTGTAATGATAGTATAATTATATAGATTTAAGTGTATTATTGTTATTAAATTAGTGCATCCCCGGCTATGTACCTGACCTATAGAGTTGCAGGTAAGATCATGCTCTGTGAAATTATTACAGTATAGATTAACTGAATCCATAAGTAAAACTTTATGTAATAAAGAAGTTGAGGTATATTTATGAGTGCTAGTGTAGATAAGTTTCTGAATCAATGAAAGAACCAGGAGAAAGATTTCTATGTTTGAACCCTGAGCTATATCCTGCTGTATGAAGAAGGGAAGCTATCTAACATCAAAAGTGTTATGCGGGAGAGACTAGGAAGCCTAGGTAGAAGTTTAAACTAGTATCATGGATATCCCTGTGTAGACTGATTGTGAGTCCCTGCTTGGTCTTTCAGTCTTATTATATGATTACACAATCTTGGCCATTACAATATATATATATATGATAGTTTCACTTATATTATATGATTACACAATCTTGGCCATTACAATATATATATATATGATAGTTTCACTTACATTAAAATAAATTCATTATTTGGTAACTAAATATTCAACAACCATATATATAATGAGATGTAAAAATAATAGTCTATCATAATAAAGATCATACACTAACAAGACAATAATATAACAACTTCCTATCATGAGTTGTTATTTAAAAATATTGAAGTTTAAAAATATAAAATAATACATCAAAAATGTAAAAAAAACATTTTATAGTTTATAATATAGTTATATAATTTAGATATTATTATAAAATGTTCTAAAAAGGTGGCTAGCAATGATAAATTACCATCAATGATGATCAAGTGTTATGTTATTCCATTGACATAGAACACTATTGTCTAGTTATTCTATCTGTTTTAAGAAAAATTAACACTCTCACAATTATAACATTAAGCAGGCCAAAACATTTGTAATTCTCATTGGAAAAAAATAAGTAGTTAATATTTAACTTATTTTTCATTTTCTCAATTTCTTTTACACAATATTTTAAAATTAGGATAATCCTATTTTAAAAATCATTCAATAAAGACTGATAATATCCTATAAAGAGTTAGATGAAACCAAAATTATTTACATCCAAAGCTAATTAGTAGCTTAGCATTAGAAAATCTTTAAAAAAAATAGTAGATATTTAAATTTTATTCTCTTAACATTGAATTTTTTTTCCAACACACATATATTATTTTTAATAATTGGGGATTAACTAATTCATCAATTTCATGATATTTAAATTTACATACATATTACCTTTAATCTAGAACATTTAATAATTTACTAAGCCACTATTTTATTAAAATACTTTTTTCATCTTCTTCCTGATTGTTTCAATGATTAACCAAAAAATGCTAGTCTTATTTAATTGTCTTCACTGTTGTTTTCTTATGAAGTATATAGTTTCATTATCAGCCAGCTATTGCTCATGGATATAATTTAATTTTAGTGTTGATCAACAGATGAAAGCCATAGTCAGTCAAAAATTCCATACATATTGAAGCCAAATTTACATTGAGTATATATTATATGCTTAAGTAGTCAGAATATAATTTATTATAAATTAAGAATATATATATATAACCAAAACTGTCTAACACTATACTAGCAAAAATAAAAATGCAAAACCATAAAACAATACAATACTAGATTAAATTTTAAAATTTTTACCAAAATCCTTACACAACCATGGTTTCATCTACTACAAATAGACCTTCTCAAGTGAAAATCAATCTAAAGGAAAACATATATATATATATATATATGTTTTCCTTTATATGTATATATATATATATATATATATATATATACAAACAAACCTTCCCATAATTCATTACAAATTCCACCTTCCCTTAATATCAAAAGAAGTCTTCATGAGATTGATAGCCTCAGATTCAAGGAGTTTTATCATCAAAGTCTCCTTTATTCTTCTTGTTAACTCATTCTTTTCATAAAAAATAACCGAAGCATTGTTAAACAATATTCTATGACCTGTATTCAATTCATGAATATATAAAGCTGAGTTAAGATACCTATGTTTAACCCTACTTATATGAACCTTAACCCTTTCATTAAGGCTAAATTTACTCTGACCTACATAAAATTTACCACAACTACATGGAATTTTATAAACAATACCAGGAATAGACCTACTATCAATAGACTGCTTTGAACCATTAAGTAATGAATTCAAATCAAAACCTTTCCTCCATGCAACCTTCATTCCACCTAACAAATGACTATTCCTATAAACCAAATTATAAATTGATGCTTTAAATGGTAAAGACATATAATCATCATCCTTACCAACAAAATTCTTATCATCCAAATCACGACTATAAACATTATTATTAAATACCACTTTTTTAATAAAATCATGATTATAACCCAATTCTACATATTCAGCAGCAAATTGACTTCTTTGAATATCAGCATCATTATTAAAATTATTAAGCCTTCTATTCCGACAACAAAAATTCAACAAAGACATTTTTTATGTATAAAAGGCTGATAACTATCAGGCCTAATCATATTTCTCAAATTTTTAGGTTTTATAAAATGACTACAAAACAAAACATCATTAACCTTCTCAACATTTAAATCTAAAAACTTTAATTTTACAAAATCAAAACCACCCCCCTCAATTGTAAACTTAATACTAGAATCAAAACCATTCAATGCACATAAAAACTCTTCTAATTTCTCTTTCTGAATAACAAACAAACAATCATCAACATACCTAACAAATAATTTAATAGAACATGAAAACATATTAATAATACTACATTCCAAATAATCAATATAGACAGCACACATCAATGGAGAAATGACATAACCAATAACCCAACCTTCTCTAATCTTATAAAACACATCATTAGACATAAAATACATTGAATCCTCTAACAGCAAAAGCAAATCATGAAAAACCTTAATCTTATCTGCAGAAAAACATTCTAATGTTTTTCTTTCAATTTTAAAAAAATTAGAATGTTTTTCTGCAGATAAGATTAAGGTTTTTCATGATTTTCTTTTGCTGTTAGAGAATTCAATGTATTTTATGTCTAATGATGTGTTTTATAAGATTAGAGAAGGTTGGGTTATTGGTTATGTCATTTCTCCATTGATGTGTGCTGTCTATATTGATTATTTGGAGTGTAGTATTATTAATATGTTTTCATGTTCTATTAAATTATTTGTTAGGTATGTTGATGATTGTTTGTTTGTTATTCAGAAAGAGAAATTAGAAGAGTTTTTATGTGCATTGAATGGTTTTGATTCTAGTATTAAGTTTACAATTGAGGGGGGTGGTTTTGATTTTGTAAAATTAAAGTTTTTAGATTTAAATGTTGAGAAGGTTAATGATGTTTTGTTTTGTAGTCATTTTATAAAACCTAAAAATTTGAGAAATATGATTAGGCCTGATAGTTATCAGCCTTTGATACATAAAAAAATGTCTTTGTTGAATTTTTGTTGTCGGAATAGAAGGCTTAATAATTTTAATAATGATGCTGATATTCAAAGAAGTCAATTTGCTGCTGAATATGTAGAATTGGGTTATAATCATGATTTTATTAAAAAAGTGGTATTTAATAATAATGTTTATAGTCGTGATTTGGATGATAAGAATTTTGTTGGTAAGGATGATGATTATATGTCTTTACCATTTAAAGCATCAATTTATAATTTGGTTTATAGGAATAGTCATTTGTTAGGTGGAATGAAGGTTGCATGGAGGAAAGGTTTTGATTTGAATTCATTACTTAATGGTTCAAAGCAGTCTATTGATAGTAGGTCTATTCCTGGTATTGTTTATAAAATTCCATGTAGTTGTGGTAAATTTTATGTAGGTCAGAGTATATTTAGCCTTAATGAAAGGGTTAAGGTTCATATAAGTAAGGTTAAACATAGGTATCTTAACTCAGCTTTATATATTCATGAATTGAATACAGGTCATAGAATATTGTTTAACAATGCTTCGGTTATTTTTTATGAAAAGAATGAGTTAAAAAGAAGAATAAAGGAGACTTTGATGATAAAACTCCTTGATTCTGAGGCTATCAATCTCATGAAGACTTCTTTTGATATTAAGGGAAGGTGGAATTTGTAGTGAATTATGGGAAGGTTTGTTATATATATATATATATATATATATATATATATATATATATATATATATATATATATATATATATATGTTTTCCTTTAGATTGATTTTCACTTGAGAAGGTCTATTTGTAGTAGATGAAACCATGGTTGTGTAAGGATTTTGGTAAAAAAAATTTAGAATTTAATCTAGTATTGTATTGTTTTATGGTTTTGCATTTATATATATATATATATTGTTTACATGAAATGTATTTATATGTATGTAACATGAGACAAAAATCTTTCTATCTTAGCACTATCTTTATTCTATATAAATACCTTTTTTTTATTGATTAACTTTTTTTTATTATTTCTATAGATATATAGTTTAAAAATAAAAAAAACATTAGTTTTTCTCTTTTTTATTTTGGAATAAATATACTGCAAAAAAATAAGGTGAGAATGGGGGGGGGGATAATAATTTTATAAATTAACAAGATATATATATATTTTAACGGTCAGTGAAAAGGGCCTTTAACGTAATCTGCACTACACAGGCCATCTAGGCATTTGAACCTAGAAAAATTTATATAGTAGGCAGATATGTAAGTTAAGATTCAAAAAGGATTTATATATATATTATTCTGACCGTTTGCCCAATGTCACTAGCTCATCGAGTAGCAGAGATTTAAACATCTTTATAAGTTTTATTAGTTTTAGATTCTCAAAATATATTAATATTTAAAACAATAAAATAAAAAAAGCCACTGCCAGTAATTAACACACAAATAGATTTTATTAACACACATTTAAAATTGAGGAATAAATTTATTTTAGATTTTAACATTAATAATTTTTTAAAATTTAAATTCAAATTACTATTTAAATAGACCACACAGATGGATATTTAAATTATATTTTACTTTAGCATGTCGAGCATAGATAGTCTACATAGATTTTTTTCCACTTAAAACTTATAAAAACATTCATTCAATCCCAGACTAAAAGTTCGTGCCAACCCAATGTCAGCTTCCAGATATATATTTGCAACTAATATAATATGAAAATGCTAGCATAAAACCACACCGACAGGAATGTGCATCTGAAAGCATGATATTATTTGAAGGAAATGATCCATATCCAGAACAGGAAAGTGCATCTGCCTGACTAAGGAATCATGTATATATATATTTTTAGAGTGCTATGTATGGGGAAGAGTGGTCTTTCTGCCATCTTATAAATCCCTGTCCATAGAGCTAGAAGGGGTCAATGGCGCAGGAAATACATCTGTGACCATTTCAACGATATGACTGCCTCTTTGGGGTCATGCATTCAGTTGGGCATGTTGCCCTATATGCTAAACACACTTCACATTACATTAATATAAACATCTATATATCTCTCTATCAGCACTGACACAACTATGAAACAAATAGCCTGAAATTAAAATCCCTTAAATTAAACATAAATGAATTTAAACATAGTTATTAATCTTTATCCATGCAGCTATCTACACCTAACTTTAATTTAATACATTTTATTTAACAGATAGAAATACATAACCTAGTTAAATACAAACATAAATAATTAAATTAAAAAAAAATGGAAATGATTGAAATAGCAAATGTATATAAAAACAAATATTTATAATTGATTTAGAGTTCTATTCTTGGTCAGATAAGATTACATTCATTTATATTACTTTTTTTTTTTGGATTGATTACTTATTGACATTATACGGTGATTATTTAAAAGAAAGTTCAATTGGTAAAAGTTTATACTTTACGGATTCTGCAGATTTTGAGGTCCATCTTCATGATCACTTATGTAGATTGTTTGTTCTTCCTTTTTAAAAATGAAGCCGCTACTTGCCATTCCCTTTTGGTCCCTAACTGTCATAGGGAGGTCTCATCTGGTTGTCCGGAAAATTAAATTTATTGCAGACTTCCACATCGTGAAAATCTGCAATATAGCTAGTTATAATGACATATTCATAGTCAGCTCTTCGATCACAATTATAATAATAATATGGCTTTTATATTTTTATTAGTCTCTTATCATCCAATCTTTGGATTCAACTGGCATGATGTCACTAATCCTCTGGTGTTTCAATTACGGTCCATGCTGACATTTCTGGTGTTTGCATTGGTCATTTAATTTCTTTGTACTCTCTTATCTGACTATTTAATTTATTTTAAATGCTTCAAGGGCCATCTTGCTTTCGAACAATCACTTAATTAATAAAATAATCATTTCCATTTTCTAAGATTATAGAAATCAACATTATTTCTATGTTTAAAATATCAATCTTTATATTTTTACTTTTTTTTTTTTTACAACAAAAAATATTTTTAAAGTTTTCCATCTGTGTGACAATATATATATATATATATATATATATATATATATATATATATATATATATATATATTAAACAACTTTTACTTTTCAGTTTTTAAGTTTTTCTGTTTTTAATAAATCAATTTTATTTACGATCTTTTTATTTTCATTTTAAAATAATGTGATGGGATATTATATTCCGTTACAATATATATATATATATATATATATATATATATATAGTAATCTACCAGTAGAGAGGGAGAAAATAAATATAAAATATGTGCCAATGTGCCAAACTGTAACTTTGAAGGAACAGCTACTATACTGATTCAATACCATCACCAATTTACAAGTTATGAATATGCAAGGAAAGCAACTTATGAAATTCTAAAATAATTTTACTTATAAATATTAAGAGTTAATTCTTGAATTAAGAAATTTCTTAAAATAAAGCCAGCCAAATTATAACTCACAAAAGAATATACTTGCTTATGACATACTTGCAAATAAGTCACATGAATCAACAACAGCTGTATTAATTCTCATTATCTAGCAAATAAAAATACCATCCCCTATCTCTGATGCTAGCTAAGGTGGTATAAATTATTTGATAATTCATGTGGAGAACACCAAGAACTATACCCTTAATAAATATTACAATTTACTATTACTAAGCTAAGGGAGAATGAGAAGCCTTGGCTCACACCTGTAACATCTTAACAACCTCAGTATCCTCTCACAGGAATTCCCAACACCAAAGTCACAATTACGTTATTTCTGATGTTAAGTTTTCTCAGTCTCCCCTCTACCACCAAAGGTTACCATCTCCACCATGTTATCTTTCATGATCCAAGATTCACAAAATAAATAATCTTATCAATTCAATTAATCTTATTGTCATTTTAATTCTGTAATACCAAATTCATGAGCTCTAATTTTATAGTTGAAAATCTTATAACTCAAAATCTTATAGTCTCAGAATCTTATAATCAAAGCTCTCATAATTGAAAATCTTATGATCTCATGATTCAAATTCAGAATGTGAAGCTTTTGTTGATGATTTAAAATTTATTGTTGATCAAGGAATGCTATCTCAGCGATTAAAATTCAAGTAGACATCTGCTTGATCTATCTAAGCCAATACCTACTGTTCAGTTACCAATAACAACTATAATAATATTAAATTTAACAAATTACCAAACAATTAATTAGAATAAAATATTTTAACTACTTTAAAATTTAGCTAAATTATTTTTGGCTGAGAACACATTCGAATACCACAATTAAGAAATAAATTTTATGTCCACTTGAGATATTCACCATAACACAATAAATTTATGAAAATGATAATTAACTTTAAAATTAGATCCTCCAGTTGTTTGTCATAAAATCATAATAATTTATAACACAAGTTAATAATGTTTCTTCAAAGTATTTCTCAAATCTCAAAATAAAATATTAATTTAATATTAAGTTTTCATAATGTATCTGTACAGAAATAAGCATTTAAACATTTATTAAAATTGCATGTGATTAGATTTCTGGATTCTATGGGTACCAAAAACATTAAGACACAACACCAAAATTTTTAATTAACATGTAATGTTTATTAACTGAATAAATGATAAACCATAATAACAATATATAGTAGAACAAATCTTTATAGCTATCCAAATGATAATACAATAAAATATTTACATGGCAATTTACAGCCACTACAGAAAATGAACCCTTTCCTGTGCTGCCATTTTTATGAACATGCCTCTTTTACTACAAATATTTTTATTGAGGTAATTGTAACAGATTAAGTAACAACAATATAAAAAAATATTTAGACCAGTTATATTTTTGCTGGTTCAACAACACTTACTTGGGAGGCAGAGATTCAATGACATTTACTATAACACTTGTACTTAGTTTCTAGAAATTAACTTGTTAACTTTAATAAATAAGATAAACAAATCCTAAAGGCTACTGACTTGGTAAAATTAATATTATGCCTAGATGTACATTTGACATTTCTAACTCCTTGTGTAAATCATTGCTTATCATCATATTAAATCCCTCAACTCTTAATTCTAGAATGATTGGCTATTTTAAAGGTCATATTCACACACACATACATTTAAGGCTTTTTATGCCCCCAACATCAGTATTTTCATTAGCTTTACTAGTACAATGGTGACTTACTTCGGCTGTAGGTTGGATATAATGCACATACCTTATCTAAGCTCTCAATAATAATTAAAGTTAAATTTTGAAGGATTATTAGTTCTAGAAATGATTGGGAACAAAGCTCAGCTAAACATTATACATCAATTCCTTAAGCTATACTATTAAATATAAGGTACCCTAAAGTAGATAACACGCTTCAAAACTATGCAATGACCAATTACAAAACTAAACAAAGTTTCATACAAAATATAGCGATAAAATATACATCTGTAAAGAAAAGAAGTTCACAAAATAACACATTAGTGTTGGCATGAACCCAGAGTTCACCATCTATCTGAGGGGTATGAGATATATTAGGACCTAGACACTACACATATGAAGATGGGCATGCACAAATCACTACTACTACAACAAATATGAAAATACCTCTTATGAACTGAATTAATAATGGACCTGGGAATACATGCTGAATCTCTGAACACCTTAAAATTCTTTACACATAACTGTGAAAGAGCTATGCTCCATCTCAATCTTCAAGGCAGTGAGAACTTACCATACCCTTGAATCAAACAAGGATATCATTCACAATCTCACATAATCTTGAGAGAACAGGGTTTGAACTCTCATAAAAAACTATTATTGATGTAAGAACTGATAATTTAATAATAGTCTAATATAACTAAGTAATAATGAAAAATTATTTACACATTAAATATTATAAAAAAGAAAGAAATGTGCATCATTCATTTCCTTTACCATATAATGATTTTACATCTTTCAACCACTAGGACATAGCAATATTAAACTTTCAAAATACATTAATAAATAAAGCATTAAAATGTAAATCTTCACTACAACTTTAAATTATATCTGTGGACCTCTTAGATGACCATTCCACACTTTTAGATACCTCATTCATTTCATGACAGAATCATGGTTAAGCAATATCAATAGATAATAATAATAATATAAAGGCATATTTTCCTTACCATAGCCTAAATTTAACATGGGTATATTTTGCACTATGTTTAACTAATATACTCCATAAAGTAATCTTTTATCATATAAAAAATTAATAAACAATAAAATAATATAGAAAAAAAATTATACTTAAGAGTTCTTTCTTTGCACAGTTCATTCTGTATGATCACTATCCTCCATCCAACTGTTTTAAGTTCATTCCCAGATATTATGAGTGTGCATATATTATCCATATGTAATATTTTTAAAAATGGCCATAATTTTCAGAAATCAGATTATTCTTAGTATTATATAGTTGTTTCACGATATTGTGGTATCCTTCCACACAATTTACATCATGACACAACAGCTGCATTTCTCTTCTGGATCCAATAAAGACATATATGTTTCCTTAAGACACACTTAATATTCAAAGTAAGAAATTCATATAATCCAGAGTTAAACTTCAAAGTTAATCACAAGCTTAAGCACATAATTAATTCAAACTTCCTAAAACATTCCAAATTCACTATTACCATGAGATATGTACTTGATGTAGCATTTATTATTTTATCCTAAAGCTTTGGTTTTATTCAATTTTTACTTGTCTGACCTGTTATTCACAATTAAATAATAATAGTTGAGCATTTTTAAAATTTCTTTCATGCAAAGAATCAGTCTTTCTTTTACAAGAGAAATTATTAAAATATGTAGATAACTTATCCCACACTTTGGATTAGATTTGCAAAGTATAAAATTATATCTACTACTTTTATTTCAATTCAAAGTTGTTGTTTTTTTATTCTTTCTTGAACACCATTGCTCCCAGCTTTTATACATCATAATTGTTTTAACAAAAGAATTATTAACAAAAATTGATACCTACAACACTTTACTAAAGAAAAATAGGAGAGTCCATCTCAGATGGACCATTCTCTGCATGGTCATACCAAAATGTGCTGTTCTAGGAACTTGATTCATGATTAGCTTCAGGAGTCAAAATTACATGTGCCTGATTTGGTGGCTTTACGTACACATCCTTATACAATACAATACAATACAATTGTAAATCAATATTAAGACAGAAGATGGACAAGACAAAGAGTATAAAATTCACTAGAATAAATAAAATGAAACAGATAGTGGGAGACATGGATTAAGACCAATAAGAATAATGAAAGGAACTCTCCAAAATGTATGCATTCCTTTTATAATCTCCAGTTGTCAATCAACATTAAACTCACCTTTTGACCATTCACCATTGGTATTAAATTTTTGAT
Source organism: Epiperipatus broadwayi (assembly GCA_028023455.1). Taxonomy (NCBI): domain Eukaryota; kingdom Metazoa; phylum Onychophora; class Udeonychophora; order Euonychophora; family Peripatidae; genus Epiperipatus; species Epiperipatus broadwayi. The sequence goes on along the minus strand of JAQFVV010007288.1, from coordinate 67,840 downwards.
TGACTATTAAACATAATTTTAATATTAAATATTCACACTGTTAATAATCACGTAGTTTGCTTGAAAAATTCCCGATTTTACATTGTACAAAAAAAATCTGTATCACATTAAAATAAAATTTTATAATAGGAAACAATAGACTAAGTTTCAATTTAAAATTTATGACTGAATATTATCAAATATATATTTCAAACTGACATAAAATTAGTGTTCTTTCAATTTGCAATCAAATGATATCTTTCATGAGACAAATACCTTATAATTGTCCCAATAACGAAAATGTTACGCATACCACATGCATGCTTGCTTACACAATAATAATCTTGCTAGCTAATCATAGAAATTCCAATTACCACTAAGTATATTACATATTTTTTTTTTACATTTCTACAGCTATTACCATACAGATTGACTATTGAAGTGAGTACTATTATGAACAAACTAAATTTATGATCTACACTCGCATCAATCTTTTCAATTATTTATTTCCTTTTATTAAACAAATATTACTTGTCGATCTCAATATTCAACTCTTGACAATTAAGGTAGATTTAAAATTTACTGTGTTATACAAATCAAAATTACCTCCACACATTTAAGACAACCTTATACATTAATTTTCTCTCAGATATTTTATAAATAAAATTATTTTATACATTGTACAATTACCAGAAACTTTTCAATTCGTGTGATTATCTAAAATTACTGTTATTTATGAAATCTTTTGCTTAATTAGACTTCTTCTACGAGAAAATTTTTTTTATTTATAAAAAACCGCATCCAATCATCTTTGGTCAAAAACAAAGGTTACAATATATATATATTATTTCTTTATAAACCAATCTAGGGAACATGAAATCATTTTTAAGACTCTCAACAAAAATATTATGAACAAACAAATACTTATGTGATTAAATATATAAGGAAAATATATTTTCATTTTGAATTTAACTCTAATTAGTTAGAAAAACACTTTCAATATGGTATTTAATTACAAAAAAGAATTAAAGTTTGAAAATCAAGTTTTGTTTTTTACATCAAATCAATCAGTACACTATGAATACACAAACGATGAAGAGAGGAAAAGTTATTTTAAATTAGCAAAACTAACAACAAACAATATAATAGTTTTATGTTTTGCATATAACGTCTTTTATTTCATTCATATTATAAAACCTCCTACCTAGTTTTTTTTTTTTTTTTCAGTATTAAAACATAAACAGAAAAGTTGAAATTTAAAATAAAGCTATCCTTCTTTTAATATATTTTAAATATTGAAAGTTATATCAAGTTCTATTTTATCATGTAGGATTGAATAGCTCAATATTCTGAAATATTGAATGTTTTTAAAAATAACAATAGTACATTCTTTTTAATAGTGTTTTTTTTTTTCACTTTTCGTGTAATCAGATTCATTCTTTCTAAATAATAATTTTATCACATCTTAACTTTTGTTTACAAAACTATATCGGCAATTGATATATTTTCCTTTTAATTTTCAGAATATTAAATAGCAATATTATTTTTTTACATGATGTATATCATAATACTATTTTATTAATAATGTCATCATTTATTTTTTTATACTATAAAATAATATTAACAAGAAAGATAATGTAATTTCACAATATCCAATATTTAATACTTCTCCACCCTTCACATACACAGTAATATTAATTTATTTTGAATCATGCAATCTTATTACGATCAATTACATAATTGTATTTAATAAGAATATATATATTAATCTTTAATTGAGATTTACGTTTTTATTTGTCTGAAAATTTGTGGTGATAAATTTAAACTCTGAACTTTAACTGATGAATATCTTTAGAAAGATTCAAAATTTATTTATTCTTTTCCGAATGCATTCAGCTTTAGTATCATCACATAAATTATAATAAAAAATGAACCTATAGTGTTTATTCATTAAACCTTTGTGTTATTATCAGAAAATGAAAATATTCAGAAAAGAATAAATAAAGTTTGCATTTTAAAGACATTTATCTATAAAACTATATGATGGAAGTAGATCAATATAGTCATTAATGTATTTATCTAAACATAATGTTTTCAAATGAGTGAAAGTAAAAAAAAATGACACATAAATTAAATTGGAGTAATTTGATATCGATACTTATTGAATAAAGGTGATTAAGACATATCTTAGATTGTGTTGGTTCTACCAAAAATATATTTGAGGATTCAATTATCTTTTTCGGATGTGTTATTCATGTATTTAAAGTGTGTGTGATGAGATAAATAAAAAAGTAAACCTAAGAAATTACACATGTAACAAGATATGGAATTGGTTTAACAAATACAACGTGGTTGTGTTTAATAAGAATGGATATATTAGTCTTTAATTAAGTGTGAAGTTTATATCTGAAGTAAAAATTATATAATAATCTTTACTTTAATAAATGATTATTAATAATCATTAATGTATTTATTCAAAAAAAGATCTCAATTACATGAATGCAAAAAATTTGACATGGGCATAAAAGCAACATGATTAGTAGTTGTCTTCAGAATTCTAATATTATTAGGGCAAAGTGTACAATACAAACAACCACTCAAAATGAACATGGCAATTCTAACAAAAAAAAAAGAATAATAAAAAATAATAGTTTAAAATGAATATCACATGATCACCATTACTTAGGCATACATGCACTATCAAAATTTGTAATGATGTGATACCCTATGGTTTCTCCTTTACTGGAATCAGAAATATCTCAGTCACTATGCCCAGAAAAACCTGTTAATGACCAAATTTTCCATTTCCATTCTCAACCCTAAGTTTTTCCTAAATTCTTCTCTATTCTGCTCCAGCCCATTTCCATAACATCATCTTTGCTCCCTCTATGGTCATTATATCTAGATCCCCTTAACTTTTTTCAAACTCATCATAATAACCAAGAACTCACTTTCTGAACAATTACATTATTTATATTTATTCTCCCATAACTTCATTATTTGTACTCTTTTTGTGTGTAAGCATTTACATTCAATTAACAGATGTCTAATATTTTCCATGCCTTTCTTACATAACTTGCAAACTAAATCACCCTCATTCCTCAATTTTGTGTTTATTCCCTTATTGCTAATGATTCTGTTTGAGCCTTAAATAGTAAACTAATTTGTTGCTATTATCATAAATTAACTCACACTCAATATTCTGCTTATTCTATTTATGTTTAAACTCTGTTTACTCTCCATAGTAATTCTCCAGTTCTCCAACTCCATATTTGTGATCAATGCATCTATTTTTCTATTCCATTCTTTGCCCCCATAATATTCAACAATTCTCCCAAAACAATCATCTCTTGTACAAGTATATAAACAAAGTCTTTATTCAAATTTTCTGCACACCACACTACCTTTCCACCATCTTGTTGCCTATCCTTTACTTATAACCCAATTAAATAATATTTTGGTTATTCCTTTACTATCCACAAATTGCAATCTATCAAATATTTTTATTTTGCTTTTTGCATATCCAATATATAAACTTGACAATCTCATTACTCCTCGAATTGCCTCCTTTGCCATCCACACATCTGCATCTAAGGCATGTCTTCCTACTTTGTACTTTTTCTAAGTAATCTAACACCCCTTTACTAACACATAATGCATTGCTACATAAGTAAACCCTACTAATATCATTCCCTTCCATACAATTCTTGCTAAATCATATTTATTATATGAAAACACTATTCATTTCTTTATCAGTCCCTTTCTTTTCTTTGCTTTATTTATCAATTTTTTCTCCTATTCATCCAAGCAATTTCACTGATTATTTAAGACAGTTCACAAATAGTTATACCTATTCTCAACATTTAACTTTATATCACCCAATAAAATTCTTTCTCTTCTCTTTCCCCAGAATTTACCATCATTACTTTTGATTTTTCTTCACTAAATTTAATCCCCTTTTTATCCAGATTTGCACATGTCTCCAAGATAACTTCTATATCTTGCCTATTTTCTGGGCACAAGAAGATATCATCAGCAATTAATAGACCTGATAATATATACAATCCTTTGCTATTTATTAATGGTATTTGTACCCCTGTTCCTAGTCTCTCTATTGCTCTCTCTATTTCTTTCAGATGCAACAAAAACAAATTAGATGATATAGGGCATCTTTACCTTAGTCTCACTCCATTTTTAAGTCTAACAGATTCTATATTTTGTAATTGATACATATAGTAATTATTTTCATACAATCTTTTAATGAGAAAAATATCAAGTCATACAGCACATGACTTAATTTATATATTATATTATCCACTAAAGCTCCATTCATTCCCAAATTTACTAAACTTGCCCACAATCTATGTCTATTCTATCATATATCTTCTCTACATCAATAAGAACTATATATATATATATCTGTCTATCTGTATTCACATTCATATCTATAAGTTGTTGTGACTACAAATAAAGTATATCCTATATGCCTATCTGATCTAAAATCTCCTTGCATCTCCCATTATATTATTTTCTTCCATACATTTTGCCACTTTTCAGCCACCATATATGCAAAAACTTTATATAACACTGACATTATGGCTATCCATCTATAATTGTTTAACTTTCTATAATTTTTACTCTCTACTTTAAATAATAGCCTTACTATTCTATTATTCCAGCTATCTGGAAATTGTGTCTTCTGTGCCATCTTATTAAAACATGATAATAGATATAATTTTGCCATATTTCCCAAATTATTCACCATCTCTGCTGCCCATCCATCTAAACTTCATGCCTTTCCATTTTTCAATTTCTTATCTGTATCATTCATTTTATTTTCTGTAAAACTAATATTTTCATTACTATGTGCTCTTATGTTTGTTATCATTCTGTTTTTTACATCTAAAATCTTTTTCTATCCATTTCATACTTATTTAAGATTGTCTCTAATTCCTCTCTAGAGCTACACTCTTTTTCCTTATCATTTAGTAATACTATTTCTCTCTTTCCTATATTCCTTCTTTTAATATATTTCCAATTTTTTTTACTCCTATGTCTTTGACTTTTATTAATATCCTCCAATAATTTACTAATTAATTTCATTCTCTCTATATAATTATCTATTTTAGTCTTCTTTTTAATAATTTTTCCATTTAATATTAATATCCTTTTCACTTTCTTTGTTTTTAATAGCACATTTATATTCTCTTCATGCTTTTTTTCTCTCTTTTACTGATTCTCACTTATTTATTACTTTTATTATTCTGAATATTCATACTTAAAGACCCCATTTTCCACTTTTTCTACTTCATAACACCAGTCTTTATATTCATCCCCAACAAACTCTTCCATAATTTCTTCTACTTTTATTTTATATTCTTCTAAATTATTCTTATCATTCATTTTCCATCCACATCTTTCATTATACTTTGTACTTTTATTACTACTTTTCATCACATTACTAACCATTTTTATTATAAAGAAATTATGATCACTATTACATACTCTGTCTTCATTATCAAATACTTTAATTTTCTGTACTTTATTCATTTCCTCTTTCTCTACTAATGCATAATCTATTATGTGAAATATATTATTTCTAGACCATATTATTGCCCCTCATAAATATTTGATAAAATTTTAATGCCCAAATTCATTCACTGACAAAATATTTACAAAATCCATCCATTTAAATGATCCACATCATTAATTTCTTTATTATGCTAATTCATATACACTATGACTATTATTTTCTTTCCTTTTTTGAAATTCTGTATATCCTTAACTAGGCATTCTTCATTCATATATGCTACTGTTCCATTCTAGTACAGTTTGACTATCTCCAATGGCCATATAAACTATAGCTACCATCCCATTCTTGTCTTCCCAACCTTATCTCAAACCAGAGATGTTCTTGACACTTTACAGTATTTAAATATTTTTTTTTGGCATAACTCCTATGCTACCACCTTTTTTTTCTACTTATACCCTGCCATACCAAGTTTTCCAGTGTAGGTTCTTCTTCTTCTCTTAGATGGATTTTCACTACTGCTAATACCTCAAGCCTTTCATTTTTAATAGCTTTGTTCAATTCCAGCCATTTCTCTGGTCTCCTACCATCTTGCATATTCAAATATCCAATTTTAACAATTTCTTACTTTCTTACTACCCTTTTATAAATTCTTTTGACTTTTCTTTCTCTATTACATTTGTAATTAGCTTGTTTATCATTAGTTTTATAGACCCATTTCCTCTCCACATCTACATTTATATCTAAATCAGTTACACTTTGTTTACTTCTTACATCCCATCCATTCTTAATCTTCTTTTTGATAATACTGCAATTTAAAACCCATCCTGCTTTATAAGTTTCCCTAATGCTTCCCTTCCTTCTTTTTCTAAGTTCAGTCCATCTTAATACCATTTTTACTATATAATTCCCTCTTACTAATAAAAAAAATCCCAGCCATCCACATGCATAAAACTTTCTTTATATAATACTGCCTCCTAGTGCAAGATATAGTAATCAATGAATGTCAATTACATGACCACCATTACTAGTAACAACCTTGTTCCACAATACTGTCTCATAATGCAAGCTGTAGTTAATCAATGTCAAAACATTTGTACATTTAAATTGCTACTCAGTATCCACTCATCCTATATCTCCAGACTAGATTCTAGCTTATGGGTTTTATCAGTGAGAGGTCTTTAATATGAATTTAATTTCACAAACCTACTGACATCGATTGATTACAATGGCTTGTACTAGGTGGCAGTATTGTAATCAAGTGTCATCTTTGATAAAGATCACAAGCTAAAAACTATTTTGGGAATATTGGTTGAGTGAGCATTTGGTAAGGATTAAATGCACACACCTTCTGATATCTATTGATTGCTATAGCTTGTGTTAGATAGCAGTATTGTATGGAAAAAGTTGCCCCTATTTTAAAAGTAATCATTGTAATAACTATAATAACTGCAAAACAAAAATCCTCTCCTTCTTCAGCCACAAATTCCCTTTAAAATAATCAATATTGTTAATTTTTAAAAATAGAGTAAGTACTTCTCATAAAATCATGCTAAAATTAACTCCATAAAATATTCTTTTTGGAAGTACTTTAGCTTCAATTATTTTGTCTTTCCAATCAAATGATGGTGAACTCTTATAATAGTAGAATTAATATTATCACATTGAGCAAGCTGGAGAGCATGCAGATTGGTTTTACTATTTTAAAATTATATTTTCAGAAACTTTTAGAGAAGAATTATAATTTTCTATATAGATAGAGATTCCACATTTCACTTTCAAACAATAAATTTGGTAGAATAATGTCATATATACAACAAACATTTTAATATCAATAACAATACAATAAAATAAAATATTAGTATCAGCAAACTGGAGGTTGAATTATATCTCAATATCCTAATTCATTTATCTACATAAAAAACAACTAACAAGATATTTACTTATATTGATTCACATTTTTAGCTAATATAAATCCAAGTTAAAATTTTCTTAATGTTACTGATAAACCATCTGAGTTACATTCAAAACACTACAATTGTTATATCTTCTTTCAAATGAACAGCTCAATCATCATATTATTGTAGATCTAAAAACAAAAAAAGGGGGTTGTTCTACTTTTTCCTTTCAATTCATTCAAATTTAAATCCATTAACAAACTTACATTGCAATCTAATGTTTGCATAGTGAAATCACAAGCAAACAGTTACAAAACCATGATGTCACAAAAATAAAACATAAGTTGAATGTTAACTTAAATACCTGTTTGACATCTTTTATTTCAAATGGCTCTGATTTTTTTCACTGATTGTAAAAATCCTTTCTATACTCCATCACATAGAAGTGACAGAGTATGAATTCATACAATTAAACATTAAGATAATTTCAAATACTGCATCATTTTTTTTACTTTAAATGAGTCAGGTATCTCAAATTAATTAATAAAAGCATTATATAAATTATGCCCTCTAAAAAGAAACAGAAACTTCCTTGAATAGAGTAATTTTTAGAACTCAAAAAATGCAAGATATATTATTGATAAATGCTTATATTTATTCAGAAAACATCTTATAATTATGAAAAATTGTGAGTGGAGCACAATAAGCAGTTTTTATCAGTTTTTTGGTAATTTTATATGACTTATTGTTTTACATACTATTGTAGTCATTGTTATCTTTCCTTGCAAGTGACTAAAACATTGATTTTAAAAAATGTATTATTCAAATGCTATTCCACATATTTTCTTCATTTATTCTATTCTTTCAAATGAATACATTTATTTTCATGACAAGAATGATTATGTTCTTTTTCAAAAAAGCTATCTTTATAAAATGTTCATATTTTTGTAAAAGCTGTTAAATAAGATTTCCATTAATGGCCAAGAATTAAAAAAAAAATACTTTCAATAAATTTTTCAAATTTTAGAGTTTTTTTACCTTGAGAAGGATTCATGTGATTTCCAAGAATACATATAGCTGATTGTAAGCAACATTGGTTGCCAACATTTCAGACATCATAGACCACTAAATCCATAAATTTAAACCATGTGGACCACTAATATTATATTTTTAAATAAATAAATATATATATATATATATATATATATATATATATATTTGTAAAATAATGATTAGAAAAGTTTCATTTTATTAATTTCATTTTATTATATGAAATATACCTATTTAATATAACAAATTTATAAATGCTTATTTAATTATGACAGAGTTATAAATGCTTATTTAATTATAACAAAATTATAAATGCTTATTTAATCATAACAAACTTTTTAAAGATTGTTTAATTGTAACAAAATTAGTAAAGTTAGTTTAATTATTACAAAATAATTGAAGCTTATTTAAGTATTATACATTTTTAGTGTGATATTTGTGCCTGTTTGTTTGAAATAAGTGAATAGACTTTTCATTCCAATGAGATTACTGCAAGATGAAGAACTATCTTTATTTCAAGCTGAGACCAATACCGAGTTTTAATTGCCATGATAGATAAAATTGTCTTTTCATACAAATATGTTGTTGAAAATTGAATCAAAATTTTCATTTCTTTTTCACTAAGCAATGGATGTGAGTGAAAAATGAAGTCTTGATAAGGGTCATGGGAATTTAGCTCTGGGATTGCAATCAGATGATAGATCTATGAGACTTTCTTTTTTATTCATGCTTAATTGCTATCTTCAATAAATACTGGAAGTGGTTCTATTATCCACATATTAAAATGTCTGGGTTCTTCTTTCATTGGGAAATAATGACTAAAAAAATTGTGATTGTAATTGCTGTTGAATATGATTACTATACTCTCATATATTCATCAAAATTTGAAAACATTCACACATCTTCTTCAGCCAACCACATTTACCACAGTAATATTTTATTTTGAAAAGAATCCATTTTATAGTTTGAATATGTCTTTAAGATGTCCTTGCAGGATATGTTTAGTTCATTTAAAAGTGAAAAACACCTTCCAGGTACACAATCTTCACTACCCACTCATCATTGGACAAGAATTCTTGAAATTTGGATTAGTTTGCCATTGGAAAAATAATTTGCCTTCTTCATGCAGGGCAAACTGTTGGGTTAGTATTTTTTTCCTTGACATCTTTCCTAATTGTAAAAAAGAAAGTGAATATACTCGGAACTTATTTCTTAACAAAGTGCCTCAAATATTTGATAATATCTGATAATACCTTATGTAGTTATGGGAACATTTTTTTGCTGCAAGTTGCTCATAATGTATAATGCAGTGGGTACATAAAATTTCTGGGTAACAAACATTTTTCATCTTTGCAACAATTCCTGAAAGATATCCAATCATGTTTGTAACACCATCTACACATATCTATACATTTTTTTCTATTTAATTCTGTGTTCCAGGAAATAAGTATTAAGTGCTTCAAAAACCTCAGAGCTAGTTATCCTACCCAGAAACTTGAGTCAATTAAATACTTCTTTCTGTCCTCCAAACTCAACCTTCACAAAACAAAGGAGAAGTGTCATGTTACTTATGTCCATTAATTTGTCAAGTTGAATTTAATAAAGTAATGAATCATTCACCATTTTTATAATTTGATTTTCAATATCTTTAGATGTCTCTTCAATTTTGTAATTGACAATATTAGCAGACGTAGGAATTGCTTTGAGTTTCTGAACAGCATGCTTTCCCAAAACCTTTTCACAGACTTGTAGCATGCAAGGCTTAATTAATTCTCCAATTGTGTACAGCTTTTTTTTACTTTTCACAAACTAAATTACTATCAGATAAAGAAGCTTTTAATAAAAACTTATCTTCAATAGTCATTTCTGTCAAAGCAATTACTTGCTTTTTCTTATTTTCACACATTCTTTGAAAACATTCAATTGGTTTCTTTGGTAAATCCAAGTGCTTTGACTGCATCTTCAGAGTTTCAAAGGTTTCATGGCACATTGGATAAACTCTTAGAACATGCTACACATAGTGTCCATCAATCCAGTCCACTATCAGTTTCTGAATCTAAATTTCAAGTTCAAATCCTACTTTCATTATACTTTTGAGACTTTCTTTTCTCCTCTTCCAGTTCAAATGTTCTTCCTTATGATGAATGAAAAGAACTGTGGGCTCTCTAATACATTGAACAGCTAATGGTTAAGTGAATGACACTTATTATAATTGTTACTATTATCATTATTTACATTATCTTTTGTTATTACTAAAGAAATGCAAAATATGACTTTGCTTTTTTCACTCATTATGATGTTTTATTTGAATCTGAAACCAAACATGAAATGATAGTTATTAAAGTCAAACTACTTTTTGCCATTAAATATAACAATTAAATAAAGTACACAGTTAAGATCATACTTACCTAAAAAGCATCTAAGAAATAAACAAATAAAATAAAACAATCAGATGAGAATTGGTATTCATGGATAGGGTGTCTACTGTAATGATTGCAACAGTGTTGATGCTGTTTCAGTATTATTGTACCTCTCACATTTCCCCTTTTTGATACAATTCACAAATTTAGTGCAACACAAAGGTGAACATTGTTATTCAAAATATAGGAATTTTTAAGAATATTATTTTTGTTTTATTATTAATAAAACATAAAAAATGCAAATAATGGCCAGATTTTTCTGAGGACCATCAATGGTCTATGAACCACAGGTTGGTGAATGCTGTTATACAACAATCCATCAGATAATCCCCCCCCCCTTTTCATCCAAATTTTATCACCTGGGAATGATTTCAGAGGATTTAGTTGAGTATAATGACCATAAGCACTCAGATTTTAAAAAGTAAGAAATTATTAAAAGTGCACTGTAAGTGCAGAATTAAAAGTTAGAATAAGTTATGTTAATTAATCATGGTAGAGGGATGGGTAACTCTTGAGAATGATCAATTCTTATCCTCTGCTTTTATTTTCTTGTCTTATGATTCTAAAAGAAAAAATAAATAAGTAATAGTTTATTACTCAAGAGCTATCAAAGTTGAAGCATAAAAAGTAAGAGAACTGGACAATAAATCCAAACTCTGCTACTCTCCACTGCACCAAATTACACAGGACAGTTTGAAAATTAATAAATATTTTTATTTTTTTATGAAAAGATGTGTAATTAAATATAAGAATAGAATGCTTACATCATTGTCTCTCTCAGGTTGGCAATTCTATAAACAAATCTACAAACTTTGTAATTAAAAATATAATAATATTGTTTAAAGGATCACTGTTATTTGTGGCAGATTATTTTCATAAATTATTCCTTTCATAATAGCAAAAGGTTTCTAATAAATATAATTGCTATAATCTAACAAAAGAAAATGGAATAATAAAGGGAATAAAGGGAGGATATATATTGGCATTGAAAAATTGAAACCAGAATATCAATTTATGGAAATATATCATAGATTACATTGAAAATAGTATTATAGATTAATAGACGTATATGTTTTCAGCCACTATTCAAATTTTTCGCATGCCCCTATATATCCGTTACTACACTTGAGGATATGTGTTATGGAATTCTATATATATCCTAAACAGTATTTCTGGTTATATGTATACCCCAGATTAGAAATCACAGTTTTTATGCTGACACATTATAAGTTAATATTTTTTAAAACTTATAAAACAAAGTTAAAAAAAATTAATATTGAATTTTCAGAATTATATATATTATTATTTTATTGCAAAAATACACGAAATTAAAGTTATGATTAAAATTGTAAATTATCGCTAAAATGTTTTTTTATTGTTATTGTTTTCAAATTAAAAAGAAAAAAGAAGAATAAACACATCCTAACACATACATATATAATTTGTAAGTTTTAAGGCTGTTAGTTAATTTACTTTTTGTATATCCAAAAGCATGCCTTTATTGGAATGTGGATTTTCACAAAATGAGAAAATATATATTGCCGGTTGCCAATAACGAACGTGAGCCAACGGCTCCACGATCCGGCCAGTCGCATGTTCTAAAGCAAGGTGAAGTGGGTGGGAGACGTGGAGGGGATCGTGATGGCAATTGTCTGACAAAATATATATTTGTAATTAAAAAAAATAAATCACATCGATAAATATGTTAAGGTAAAAATGCACTAAAAAATGTTGTTGGACAATTAAAAGAAAAATTTCAATCTTTTTTTCTCTTTTAACTAACAAATTCAGCCTATGGTACAGCTGCCAGGATAGTTAGAGGGGGAAATGTAAATTGAATTACCTGATTACTTACCATTAAAGTATAAAATTTCAATCAGGTAATGCAAATTAAATATTTTTTTAATCAAACAAATAAAATTTTTATTTAATACTACATCTGAGAAAGGTAAGGAATTTAACAATAATTAAAAAAAAAATAGTATTACAAAAGTTAGGTCAGTATTAAGACAAAACAATTAAATTAATAATTTCTCTTACAGCAATGCATTTTTAAAAATGATATTATTTTAAAGTTTAATGAGCTTTTGCATTATGTTTTTTTTTTTAATAATGACCAATTTGATTATTAAAATAAGCATCATTAACTCACATATTAAATTCGCATATTATTTTTATTAACACATAATTCAAGTTTTTCTTACGACAACTTATTTGAAATAAACATATTATCTATTTATTAAATTATATGCTTTTGGAGAAATAAATTTAATAAATATAAGGTTATTATTAAAAGTATTAATAACAAATTATTTTCCAGAAGATATTGGCTAAAAGTTACATAAAACAAATTAAATTTTTGTTAACTTTTAAATATATTTTTACAACTAAACTAATATATAAAGTATATTAAAAGACCGGAATAATCTATATATCAGCCAAAAAAGCTTATTAAAAAGTAAATATGTGCGAGTAAAATTAATTCTTTATCAAATAAATAAGGTATACTACATACACAAATCGACATGCATAATCATTTATATACATATATATGACCATTTTAACTCTAAACAACAATAAAAAAATAATGAGTTTCGCAAACACTACATAAACCAATCTAAGAAGTATATTTATATCCACACATGTAATAATGATTCTTAGATCTGTTTGATATCTTATAAAACTATATATATTTTTTTTTTATGCAGACAACTTTTTTTTTTTAAATCCAATGTCTAATTATAATTTTCCATTGTTTTTCATTCTGTTATACACTCTAAATGTAAAAAATAAGTCTGAATCTTTATAGATTAATTTTGTTATATATAATAGACTGAACCATTGTCGTTATTATTTATATTATAAACATTCTATAACAGAATTTATACTTTAATATCTGTTTTAGTAACTTAGTATATTTTTAATGCATTGGGGTTATACTTCTGTTTATCAATATTATAATAATCCGCTGTTAAATCACATTTAAATGGACCATTGTTTATTTATTTGCTTACTATTAGGTCTCTGATTCATCATGTATCTATTTTGTGCAATAAACCAGTTTGATTCAAACATATATATATATAACTATTTAATAGCTTGAATATAGATGAAATAATGCAGAAGTACTGAAAACCTTTTGCGAGCTGTATGTAAACTAACTGTCAGTAAATATAAAAAGGAGAATGACCTAATTCTACATTTACTGAAAGTTTAAATATAGTTCATTGGGCTTCTCCATTATTATATATATATTATTATAATTATAAATTTACTTTTAATGTAAATGATACAAAAATATTAATTGGAAGTAAGAAATCCTAAAAAGAAAAAAAATAATAAGCAAGCAATATTGATAAATACATTTAAATGTAATAGATGGACAAGCAGCAAATACTGACATACACAGATATGGAAAATCACGTGATATTAATTTTCCATATTATTTTGCAGTTGATAAGGATTACAACTTAATTGATAGAGTCACTGATAAATTAAGATATATATTTTATTGACTTTACGGTTAAAATTATTTGGAACTTATGTATAGTATATTTATAATGGGTATTTATATATATATATAAGCTAATAATTGATTTAACAAAAGCTTATATATATATATATATATATATATATATATATATATATATATATATATAGGCTAATAATTGATTTAACAAAGTTTAATTCCAGCCAATAAATTAAAATGCTTAATTCAAATCTAATAAGAGAACTATAATTTGCCTTGATTATCTTGATCCACAGATGATCTGGAGGTAGATAACATATTTTAATAACTCTAACCCTAACTTTTCAGGAAAAAACAGCATTTGTTATAAAAACATAACTATAGCAGTTTTAAAAGTATAACTATGATACAAAAATTATTACCTAATATTATCATTAGTATTTCTTATAAGATTTTTGACAGCATGATCTCAACGAGAATTATGCCAAAGTGGTGAGAACCATATACTTTGAAAAACAGGCTAGATTTAGGTTAAGAAAAACTTGTGAACAATTTCTATCTTTAACCACTCACACTGAAAAAGTCTTTCAAACTAATATACCATCTCTTTACTGATTTTTACCTTAGCTTATGATTGGAAAACTGCTTTCCTGTAAGCCTTTAAAGTTTTCTGATTATCAAAAAAAATAGTAACTTTATGAGTCTCACCGTGATATTATTGAGTATTTAATGGTGATGCATTCACTTACAGCTTTTTCCTCTCTTATAGATAAGGTTATTTGGTCAGTTATGTGTTTATTTGGTTCAAAAAAAAACTAAAATATTAATTTATTAATTTTAAAAAAAATCTGAAATTGTCAGTATTCTATAAAAAAAAGTATTACAAACAAGGTAACAATGCTGCTGATTGGTAAATATCTTGATATCAGGCTTTAAGCACAATTATGAAATTTGTTAGCATACATTCTATTGTTGTCAGCAATGTATGTTTTCTATAATCTATTTAAACATTAATTATTAAAAAAGATATATTTACATGATTACACTTAGATATTTTTTTTAAAGTTTTATTTTTAAAAATAGAATAAATTAATAGTATTGGTAAAAATTAAACTATGATACACCATGATCTGCCAAATGACCATAGTATGGAATTTTTGTAATATTTTGCTAACTATAAATACACTTTTGAATTTTAAAACAGAATTTCATAACTTTAAAATGATTTATTCAGATTTTAGAAATGATATTCAATTAATCAAGGTTTCATTAATTTATTTTTTTACCCACATTGCAAGAATTATCTTGTAAGAATAAAGTTATCACTGTCATTACATATTTCATTCAATTTTTTTTCTACATTTGCAAGGCTCAAGAATAATTTTTTAGAATACATAATAAAGGTTTTAATATTAAAATAAAATGTTGAAATATAAGTCAAATTGTCACTAGAAAATGATGCAAAAAACATTAAAACATGAATGGGTTAATTTATTTGATAAAATATTTTCCCATAAAAAAATTTGAATATCATTGAATGATCATTGTATGAAATATAAAGTTTTATAGAATAATTCCCTACAGAATTGAGTTCTATTATTTAATTTATTAATATTTTCATCAATCATTTTTGAGAATTATGATCTTATTATTTTGAGATAAAAAAAAACCTTTTAGAAAAAAAAAATCTTAATAAAACCCTGAAAAAAATGCAAATCATTGGAATTCATTTTTTAATATCTTTCAAATTTGCACATATATAGTATTCAAATCTAAGTATATTGTCTATACTAAACTTAATGTAATATGATCGTGTGTATAAATTGTATAAGATGAAATGCATAGCTGTAGGAAACATGAAAGTCAGAGTTCAAGTCCCTTCTCTTCTTATATATATTTTTACATTATAGGGACTTGAACTTTTAAGCTCCCTACATCTATCCTAAATATCTTATACAACTGATAAGCATGACCACATATATGTAAATGATAAATTATCTCCAATATGAATATTTTGTGTGAACCAACATTCATCAGTTGGTCCAGATCACCATCTCCCACACATATATACAGTCAGTACTCAGTTTATATTAAGATAGCAAATCCTTAAACTTTAATGGACAAGTTTCAATCTTCTCCACTCTGCAACCCTTTAGCCATACAATTCATTGAAAATTTAAGGATGGAATGCTCAAACTCCCATTGATATCAACTTTATTATCACACCACGTTAACCCTAAGCCAAACTGACCCTCATATAGAGAACCCTAATATGTCCATTTAATTATACAAAAGAGATATGAGTGGAATACAGGCTGCATATGTAATATTTAAACATATGTATATCATCCATAGTAAACTTAATGTAATTACAAGGTCTTGAACTCACACTTTCAAGCTCCATACATCTATTCAATCTATCTTATACAATTGATATATGACCTCATACATGTGTAAAAAATAAATGATCTCCAATATCCATATTACTGGTGAACCAGCACTCATCCGTTGGTCCAGATACATATGGAAGATGGTGATATGGACCAACTAATGAGTGCTGGTTCAGCACAAAATATATATATTAGATTTTTTTTTACTTTTTACACATATATGTGGTCAAGTGTATCAGTTACATAAGATAGATTGGATAGATATAGGGAGCTTCAAAATTTGAATTCAAGTCCTTTGTAATTGCATTAAGTTTAGTATAGATGATATACACACACACATATATATATATAATTAGCCTATTCATATATGAATATACATATATATATATATATATATATAATTAGCCTATTCATTCAGTATACTGAATTTTTACTATAGTAAATAAAGAGATTTGAACTTAGGATTTTAAGTCTATATTGGCATGGAGTGGAGGATGAATATAGACTAAAAACCTAAGTTCAAATCCCTCTATTTAATATATGTATATCACATTCTTTTTCCCAAATATTTTAGGTTTTTTTTTTCGAATAAATTTTATGACTTTACACAAGAATATATATAAGATAAAATGAAATTTGAAGAAAATTCAAATAAAAGTTTAACTATAAGGCATATACAAGAATCTATATAGTTTCTTTTGTCATCATTTTAAAAATTCATTTATTAATTTTCCATATTTCGGTGTTTTTTGCCTGATAACCTAATGACTATTTGGGTATAATTCAACAGTTTATTTTGGTATTAAAATCTTTATTCTATACTATTGATTTACTAGAAATACAAGTTTACATTATAAAATTTCTTTAAAAATTCTATTTGAACTTTGCAAATTTAGAAAAATAATAATAAAGTGAAATATAAACTGAGAACAATAATTTGTTTCTTATTGGATGATCACTGTAATGCTGATAAAAATATTGGTTAAATAAACTTCTTTTCTAAAACCCAAACAAATTAATGTTAAGTCATATAGAAAATATGAAATTATATTCTAAAATTGAAAATTGCATTTATATTAATTAAAATATCACAAAACTTCTGTATGTGGCAGAGCATTATCATTATCATAATTTTTTTAACTCATATTTTTAAAATAAAACATTTTTAAAAAAAATCTGAACGTTATTATGTAAATATATCTTTTAAAATAATTATTATACAAATATTCTGTATAAATATTTATAAGTATATAAATAAACTAAGGAAAATATACAATTTTTTGTTTATTGCTAACACAATAGAAGAGTAATTTACAAGAAATCTTGAAACTGCTCTTAAAGCCTGCAATCAAAAAAATTACCTATCAGCAGGATTGCTGGTTTGTTTCTAGTAATTTATTTATAGAATACTGAAACTTTCATATTTTTTTAAAATAAATCAATATTTATTTTAGTTTCAATTTCTACCTCTAGATGAATGCTTAACAGACAAAAAATGTTATAGAAAGCCATAACAGAATGAAAAAAGCTGAAAATAAAAGCAGAACCATCAAATATTCCAAGATATTACACAGCTGAGATTCAATGAGTTAAAATCTTTTTTATATTTGCAATAATGTGTTTTAATTATTTGTCCTTACAATTAGGTTCAATTTTTTTAGTTTACCCAAATCTTTTATACTATCATTTCATAAAATTGATATAAATTTTTGCAATAATAAATTGAAATAGAATTAACTTTGACTCTTAGACTAATTGAACTTCTTCAAAAATCAAAAAAAAAAAAAAAGAAACCCTTTTGGAAAACTAGTTTGGCACTATTTGTGTTTTATATTTATAGAACAGTTATCATAGCAAGAGTATTTTGTACAATGAGTACTATATCTTTGGAAAAAAATATTTTAAATTACTGGTGTGTAAATAAATATGGGACATATTGGTAAATCAACTAAATAAAAATATCCTTGCAATGGATCCTGATTCTTCTATTAGACAGCAGAAAATAAACTACCTCACATAAAATATGTACAAACTTCTAAGTTGATTCTATTCGGCACTAATTTAAGACATGGTTTCACATCTGAAAGCGGATATATAACCAAGAAACTTTTCAACAACTTAAAGATTTATGGTATAAAAAATGAGCTTGATATATGGCATTAAACAATTTTCTTTTTTTTTCAAGAGTAAACACTAAAATCAGATAAAATTGTCTTTCCTAGATGTTATAAATTCATTAACAAATTTAGAATCATCTATAATCATTAGTCTTATCCATTTTGAAAGTGGAATTAAAACAAAAAAATTCTGACTTATGTGATTGTAGGTATACACAAACCAAGAATCAGAAACTTAATTACTGACCAAACTATTATTCACTGGCAAGATTAAAGTACTTAATGAAATCATTAGAAAATCTTAAATTTTTTTACGTTTCTAAAAATGTAGCCTTCTAAAGGAAAAAAACCCCGAACTAAATAAAAATAATTTAAGATAAAAACTGCCAATTTATAATAAGTTTCTTTGGCATTGTCAGTGATAGTCACCAATTTCTTAATACAATTTAATTTAGCATTTAATATTTTGAACTATATGATATAGAATAACAATGACTTTCACCATTAGATGATATAGATTATTAACATAAATAAAATAAAAAACATTAGCAGATTTTGAGCTTTTTTAAAATTTTAAACTCTAAAATTTAACCAAAATATATCTAATATGCAAAGATAAAAGCAAAAGTCTTTTCAACACTCTTGCAAAAATAAAAATAAAAATAAAAATTATATACAATGGTGGAGTGGCAAACTCAAGTCAAAGAATTAATTTTGGTAGTCAAATATCACTAAGATCTTTGAAGTAACTAGATATTCAATTATTTGCTCTATATAGTTCAGCACATGTCACAATAAAAAATTAGAATTCAAAGTTTCATTGCCAATAAAGAAAAAAAATATTCTGATCAAAAGAAGATAAATACCATACTAATTTGTTATTGGGGGTATTTAAACATCACATAACCAGATCTCTTTAAAACTTGTGCTGTTTAGAACAGTGGCAATGTAAAAAAAAACAAAAACATGAGAACTGAAGGCTCCAGGACAATGCATTACCAATTCTTTGTTTCTCAGATGTCACACAATTTTTTAAGCAATAGACAAATTTTTAGGATTTCATGCACACTATTTATTACAAGAGAAGAAGAATATACAATGGAAATTAAATTTCTTTATTTTGAAGATCATCTTATCATTTTTTATTCATTACATTCACATAATCATCTTTTGAGCAGCAGAACATGAAATTATTTTACAAAACTAATCAATAAGGATTTTAAACATTTTTTTATATCTCATTGAAATTAAATTGAGAGTCTGCAAACCTCTTGTGCTCATTATTATCTAACAGCCAATCAGATCGCAAATACAAGACAGAGAATTTAACAAGAAAAGAGCGGTCCACCCTCTTCTTTACTTGTCTTTTTATATATCCAAGCCAGTCTAAAGTACTTAGATCTGAAAGCCTGAATCTTAAATATCTTCACACTTAACTCACTGAGTTTAAATTACAAATGTACAGCATGAAATCCTCTGTCTTGTATTTGCAATCTGATTGGCTGTTAGATAGTAATGAGTGCAAGAGGTTTGCAGTCTCTCAATTTATTTTCAATACTGTTTGTGCTTTATAAAATAAATATTATTTATAACCCCATTCTTTAAAATTAAATAGGTACTCACTTTCTGACCACAACATAAATGGCTATTTGGATTAGTAATTAAAAAATGAAAATTCTTGGAATTCAAGTTTCACACAGATTAGACCACGAATAATATGCAAAGATATAAATGCACTAATCACAATGTGAGAAGACATACTATGCTCTAAATAGCATAAAACACTATTTATACCCAGAAGATAAATTTACTTTAATTTTTTTAAAAATAATTTAAATAATAAAACACTGTTTTTAATATGAAATATTACTGGTGCCAAAAAAAAAACAAGTTTCACATATATAGTTTTGCAATTATTGATTTATCAGTTTCATGCCTTGAAAGTCACAAATTGAAAATCACTAATTAAGCACAAAGATTAAAAATATAATTTCATTAAAACTTTGAAAGTGACATATATTCTAATCTAAAGTTTTTTTTGTTTTAAAAAACATATTTAAAGTTTTAAAAAAAGATTGCATAATGTATGTTATATTTAAATAAATGATCTTGACATTTATACAGAAAAGGTAGTCCGCATAATATAAATTTAGCTTTTATTCATGCTTAACATGCTTTTGATATATATATCACATTATAATCATAGCATATATATATATCAAAAGTAGGCTAAACATGAATAAAAGCTAAATTTAAGATATATAGACTACTTTTTGTATATAAGTGTCCAGAACATTTATGTGAATATTACAATTACCCAGAAAAAAGGGAAAAAATGTTGAAATTGAGTTTTAGTAAACATATTAATATTTACTAAGGCAATAAACCTTTAGGCATGTACGCTTGAAAATACGAAGGTAGGGACCTCTACAGATCTTAATCACAAGCTTACTCTTTGGAAGAAAAGAGGGGAACCTTCTTTACTCAACCTACTTTCTATATAAAGAGGTGAAGCTGAAGTGGTTAGAATTGAGAGCGTGAAGCTATTCAATACTTCACTAATTAAGTCAACAATTCCTATTACCCATTAGTACTCGCGAAATCTTTCGATTTACAACGAGTCAATGGAAAGATCTTATAGTTAGAAATCTATTACGATAATTTAAAGTTGTAATTATAAATTTATTTAACGCACATTGATTACGTAAATAATATTTAATAATCAATGTGCGTTAAATAAATTTATAAACATGTTAATAAAAAATGCAGAATCCAAATATGAATTACAATCTTTCCATTACATATAAATTATTAAGAAGAGAAGTACAATTCAGAATTCTTCCCTGTGTGATTAATGAGTGGTAGATTTAAAAAAAATAAGATTTATGGTAGCTGAGAAGAGTAAACAGAACTCAATTATAAAACAATAATTGTAATCATCATCATCATATTCAACAATTACTGATTTGCTTTTGAATGAAGGTCTCTCCTTGTTGAATTCAGTTTTTGTGATGTTTAGTCTCTTCTATACACATCACCCTAGCACATTTCTTTATTTCATTCAACTATCTCACATGTGTTCTATTTATAGATCTTTCACAATCTCTGGTCTTTTACAATCTCTTGAAATTCATTAAGATTTCAATTCTCCATCCACTACCATCTATCCTGGCAATATGACATGCCCAAATCAACTACAGTCTCTTAATTCTCTCAATGATATCCAAAACACATTATAGTTCTCTTTCACATGTATTTCATTTTTATTGTCTTCTTGTCATTCCTAACATACATCTGTCCATATTTTTGTGACTGATCTGAAGTCTCTGTATTGCTCTGCGAAGTAAGATCTGATAAAATACATTTCTTAAAAATCTTCCCATATTTCCATTTAATAATAAATTATTTCTATCAAAAGTATTCCATCCATGTTTAATTCTACAATTAATTTCATCCATTATGTTTGCATTTGTATTAAAAAATTGACCAAGGTATCTATAGGTTTTTTTTTTGGGGGGGGGGATTCCTCAATACTAATTAAGCTTTTTAGCATTTACTTCAAGTCCCACTTTCTTAACTTTCAACCAATAACTTTTGCAACATTACCTCAAGATCTGAAGCATTAGTTGTAAAAACAATCATATCATCTGTAAAATCTAGTCCTAGTATCACTATGTAATCCAATCATTGCTGTTGCATTTTGATAAAAAATGTTCAGAATATGACAAAATTCTAAGTCTATAACTTGATAATCCAATTCTTTAATCACTCAAGAAATGCTTATAGATTCAAATAACTTTTCATATTCTGCAAATCCAAAGCATTATAGTAACTAAGATTCATTAATCATTTCTATAACTCCTCTCAGTGAACGTATGCCAACCACTGTATTAAAACTATTTTAAAATATAGCTTGTTCTCTTGGCTAGTTAACATACAAAGTTTGTTTTAGACAAGTTATAATTATCTTGGCAAAAAAAAAAATACATATAACTGATAAAAACTGATAGTATCTGCAATTTCTGATATCATTTTTTCATATTTTTTTAAATATTAACATTAGTATTGTATTCTTCCAATCATCTGGTACATATATATCATTTATACTTTTGATAAATAACTTGGTCAACAATTTTTGCATTTCTTCATCAGCTTCCTTTAAGACATAGATTATTATAATTCTATCTTGGTGAAGAGTTTTTTCTTTTTCATAGATTTAATTGCATTTCACAATTTTTCACTTAAAAATCCTGGGTAATTCAAAAGATGAAATAATTTTAGAAAACACTTATTTCTTGTTCTTTATAATTATATAATTCTTTATAAACACTTCCACACATTGTAGTATTTATATGTTTATCAATTCTAATATTATCGTGGATAAATGATGAATTCATAGTATTATTTCTTGGAGCTTCCATGTAGTAAAAATATAATAGCTAAATAGCTGATGTTTCAGTACAATAACAAGTACATTTGTCAGAGCTGTGTGGTAAAATTCCATGTGAAGTTTGTTTACATTCATACCTTGAATCATAGAATAAAACATATGAAAAGAAGAACACATTTTGGCAGTCAGAAAAATCTAATTCATTAGCATTTTATTCACACTTTAAATTAATTAACCATAGCATCCATTTTAATAATAAAAAAAAAAACATATTGTAGCAAAAATTGAACAATGTGACCAAAAACTGCTAAGGGAAACTATACAAATTTCTGAAAGGCCTAAGAACATAAATGAAAAGTGTAAATTGAAGAAAATTAATGATATTTGGAAAAAGCTATTGGAGGATAAAATATTTTTAAAACTTGCCAGCCAATAGAATTTGAGAATGAAGAACAAATAACAAAAGAAAAAAATAATGATTTTAAATCTCATCATACACATTTATGATTTGAGAAAGATAAAAGCTTTGAGAAAAGTACTTGTTATATTGAAACATCAGCTGTTTAGCCATTATATTTTTACTACATGGAAGCTCCCAGAAATAATACTATGAATTCATATATATATATATGTGTGTGTGTGTGTGTGTGTAACACATAGCTTCATTGATCTATGTAAATATTTCCTCATTATTATTAACATTATAATATTTCAATTAGATCTCACTTGCTATCTTCAGGGTAATAGAATCATTCAGGGATGTAAGATATATACCCAAATATCATAAAACAATTTCCATAAGTTTTAAATATTTGATTTAAATTTATCATCCAAGTGACTATTCCAATAACATACACTAGCAAAGTTTGAGGTGAGAGAATAAATGAGAATTTAGATGTGAATCTTATGGATTTTAGATCAATATGTTTTATATTATTCAAACGTAAGTAGTCTTTTAGCCAATAAAAATCTGAAAATGGAATAGTGAAAGGAAAGAAAAGCAAAGATAAATAATAAATTGTAGCTGCAGTTATTGGCATTTTTCTTTAATATGCTTTATGATTTTCTTTTCAAATGGAAGATAGCTTAATAGTGGTTTTTGTATGAAATGTGGTGCTTTATGCTGATGATATCAATGGACTCCACAGGAGACAGAAGTAGACAGACTTTTTAATATAAAGGTAAACTGTGAATAACAAATAAACAGTGCTTGAAGAAGTGCCCCCCCTCCTATTATTTGTTTTGTACAATAGGATATTAGTTCACTAAAAACAAGCTGCTGTTTCTAATTCAAGCAATTTCTTCTTTTCCCCAATTTTTCTTCTTTAGTCACTTAAAGTAGTGTAAGACGTTTCTCATGCCACCAATTATTTCTTTATACTAATTGTAACAATGAGATCCTGGGTTTGTTCAACCACATTTCCATCTTTTATCTACACACATAGCATTTCTGAATTGGATTCACTTTTCATGTTTTTAATATAAGTTCTTGAAAATTAAAAGAACAATGATAAGAAGAAGTTTAGTACACTAAAAATTATTAGTTGTGATGTTTTATTGAGAAATTATAATCAATAATAATTTAGGTTTGAAAGGGATTTGAGTTATGAGTTTCAGCATGGCAAAGATTGTTAATTTATGCAGTCAAATTTAGTGATTCTGTATTTAACACAAAAATGGAAGAGATTTTAAGAATGTAGTTTAAAACACCCTGCATCACCAAGATTGATTATGTAGTTGTGCATGAGAGATGCTCATTAAAGCTAAAGAAATAATATTATCAGGAGATTTTATAAAGCAGGAGGCATTGGTAATACAAAAGATGAATATTATAAATCTATCTTCCCTCCCATGACTTAAATATATGTCTATGGAATGTATGAAATTTACTTAATAAAAAACATCAAAATCAGAATAAAGTATAACACTAATATGAAAAAGCAAAGAGCAGTAGATATTATAGTTTTTTTTTTTAATATAGGAATATTGAATATATAAAGTTTACTTGATAAAATCTCATCATGATCAAAATAAATGACATCACTGTTGGGTAAGATGCTGTCAAAATTTAAAATCAGTATAACAAATTTTAGACAAACTCATTTTCCAGAGAAACCATCTTCCAGTTTAAAAAAAATCATGTTGTTGAATTTGCTGCAGGTTCAATTTAATATTTTCCATTCTGGGAATTCCTTGATACATCAATAAAAGGCAAATTTTAGTAAAAATTGGCTTTCACAATAATACTATTGTTTATTTTATTTGTACATAGGACAAATAAAATTCAGAAAATGAAAAAGAAATAAATGTTTTTTTTTGTTGTTGTTTTTTGCTGAAAAGCATTATCACAGAAAGACTATTAAAAGATCAAATTTGTTCTCTTGTAGACATTAATGCACATGCTGGTACAAATATTAGAATTTGGCTAAAATTACTAAAAAATAACAGTATTGTTGCAGATCTAATAATAATAGATCTTTTCATAATGCATCATTGATTGTCACAAATATTTGATTTAGGCAGAAAAATCATTATAAACATCTGTGATCAAAATAAGCTCATTTAAGAGATTATATTGGGTGGATCACAAATTGATACACATCAAGGTAAAAATGATCATTGCATTAAAATATAGGTCATATTAACAATCATATTCATCAAAAGAAATTTATGTTTCAATCATATTCATAAAAAACGATGTTAATTCATTGCTAATTTGAACTTTCAGGGTCATCATATTATTGAGAGTGAAATTTTCTTAAGAAGTGTGTTAAAGTCATAAGTAAATATATTAAAGAAGAATCATGATTGATTTTTTGATAATGATTTATTATTCTTGATACGATTACATGGAAATAGTACTTTATATTTTGAAAAAATATAGAGCTTCATAATAAATATAAAAATTTAAAGACAGAGACTGCAAATACTGATAAAGAATGCTTTAAAATGATTGATAGATTAAAATTGTAACAGAATTTCAGATATTCACTAATCATAATCATTTTAGGTCATTGTTTGGTGCATTGAAAGCAACATATGCATCTGAAAAATGATATCACAATCCCATTAGATAAAGCAAAAACTCTACCTCATATAAAGACAGTGATAATTTGAATAGATAGAAGAATTTTGATCAAATTTTGAGTAACAATAGAAAAAAATGAGATGATAACTTCTTATGATGTATCTGTTTTGTCTATCACTTTGGTTTTGGATAAACATATTTATTTTGGATAAAAATATTCAGCTTAATAAAGTTAAACAGGTATTTGTAATCTTCAAAAGTGGAAAAACTATATGTCATGATAGGATACCGGAGGAAAAATTAAAAACATGGTGATGGCAGTTATCATCAAAAATACTTGAATTTTTTAGAAATTTATGGACACATTGTGTAAATATTATGCTAAAATGCATTGATTGTTCCAATATTTATAAATAGAGTAGACAAAATTGCAGTAATTATCATGAAATATTATTATTGTCCACTACAGTAATTATACATTTAAAGATTTTGTTAAACAAGGTGTTTCTGTCATAAAGACTCAAGGTGATTTTTTTAAAAAATCAAAAAACAAAGACATGCATTTTGCTGCTAGGCAAAATTAAAAAAAAATAACAATGTGTCTAAAAGAATAATGTGACATATATTAATTATATTGATTTGTCCAAAGCATTTGACTCAGTTATCTTGAACAAGTTCATAGCAGATGTGTGAACTTACTTGAATGTTCCCAAAGTTTATTCAAGTCATAAATCTTCTGCATAATGGAATGAAAAGAAGAATTATTATAATAGGCAGAAAATATGTGGCAGTTAAAAGGAAAACTGATGTTAAACAAAGATATAAAGTTATAATCACACTGTTTTTAATTCTTATGATAGAGAACATTAAAACTATTTATATGCAGCTTAATTAATTAGGAATCAAGATGCTTACAAATTCGATGATAGAATTTTTAATTTGAATTAAGTAAAAGTGAGAACAAGGGCTTCATTTTTTTGGACTTTGGATTTAAAATATACTGATCTTTGTTTTATTTTTGCCAATTCAAATGAGGATCAGCATAATGCACCAATGCAACACATTAAAATGTTGATTTATAATTAATGTTCAAAAACTTCAATTTCTTTATCTGCTAGCAATGAAAAAAAAAATCATTAGCATTTAGTTTATATAGTTACTAACTTGTGAATGTAAAATAATTTAAATATCTTGGTAGTTTCTTAAATAAAAAAGTCAAAATAAACATTGAGGTGTGATACAGACTGAAAGTAAATCAGCTGTATATAGAATTATTATTTTATCATATTATTATATGGAAGTGACGCTTAAATACCTTATTGATACACAACCTAAAAGCATTCAAACTTTCATTTAAGGATGTTCTACAAAATTTTTAAATCAATGACAAGAACATAAGTCCAATAATTATGTTCTTTAACTTGTTTGGTGTAATATTAGAGTCCACAATAATAAATTTACATCTTCATTAGATTGCACATATAAAATGAATGAATAACACAAGACTTACTATAATGATATTTTATGGTGAACTTATTTTTAAAAGAGATAGAACCCACTTACATTACATGAATCATTTCAAATACATTCTAAAAAAGTATAGTATTGATTGTTTTCATTGAAATAATATAAAAATAATAGTATTCACTGGAAAATCACAATTGGACATAATGTAGAAATACTCCAGAGAGAAAAGATTTCTGCAGAAAATTTAAAAGACACCATCACAAAATATATCAAATAAATAAAAAATGCTCAACATGTTCTATATGTGTATGTATTTTTGATTCACAGATTTGTCCTTATAGCCACTAAAACTCCTAGTGTAGTATTACATTTTGTTGTTGTAGTTTTGACAATCATTTTTTTCCTCTTGGAGTTGAAATGATCATACTCATTTTTGAGTGATTACTGCTGAGATCATTGAATATAATATGACTGTATTAGAATTTATATTTTAGTCATGAGATAATAAACAACTATTCATTTCTATGAAAGAAGGAATTCAACTCCCACAAAACACTATATGGAAACTAACTATACTAGAAATTCTACCAAAATTGAAAAGCTGTTCAGATGTGATACTTATTATAAAAAAAGTTAGAGAGATGACAAAAATTCTAAAATAATGAGAATAATGATAACTTATCTGTATTTGGAAAAAATCCAAGCATGATATTGAACAAAAAAGTTAATTTCCAAATTCTAGTTCAATTATTTATTCATATACTCTTTTTCTTGCTTGTAAATCATTCTTAAAACTTCATTGGGCAAAGTGTATTTTACTTTGAATAATTTTCATAAGACTGTTTGATCAAAAAAGCTTTTAGATTCAAATCAGATTCCTCATATTCCCTACATTCAACATTGTTTCAAAATATTATTGGATAAAATATTTCAGTATTGTAAAAAAAAAAAAAAAATGTCATTTAAGATATCATTGAATGTTCAAAAAAAATTTTTTTTTCTTTAACTTTCATTTTTAAGATATTTTTAAATTTAAAACAAAAGAATTGAGTTTTGGATATTTCTGCAACATTCCCAAATAGTGGCCATATAAAAAAGATATGTGGTAAGATTTTTTTAAAACATCAGTACAATGCTAATATTACCAATCAGTGTATCTATACATTTATATTTGATGTATATGTTCACATCTTTTTATTTATTAAAAATATTAGTTTTAATGTTTTTATATGTTATATCAAATTTTCATAGTATACTTATATCCTGAAATTTGAATCCAATGAAATCTTGGAAATTTCTTTATACTTATAAAAAGCTTAGAATTTTTTCTTTTAGATGAATTATTGGTCTACAATCAGTTCAGAAAGACTTCAATAAATAAGTAAAGACATTCTAAGATGATGGTAAAATTAGGCAAACAATACATCGCTATCCAGCATTTAACTACTCTGCAGAATTGATTTTCTGTGTCTCTCTGTAACATATTCTGGAAAAACATTTATCCTATAATAGATGATTTAAACATATAAATAAAAATGCAATTATTTTATTCATATTTATTATTTAGATAAAGACCTATAAATATACTCTTTTATTTAGAGCTCTATATAATAGAAACTTTTACAGATATGAGATTACTTATCTTGCTAATCACAATGAAAACAGTCTGTAATAAAAGATTTGATTATCATACTAAAATGGGACACCATACATATGTGATATACCAATAATTAAATTTGACAAATTAGAAATTTTAGCCAGATTAAGAGCTCATACAACTTGGTAATACTTCAGATCTTTAAATATATATATAAAGCCTTGATTATTAATAATATCTTTTGATTTTTGCTTTACTATTTCTATGTAAAAAAATTTTATGGTTATATTTTAAATTCGATCAACACTAATTTTTGAAAAAGAATTTCAATTAATATTAGGGTCATATTTTAGTATTTGTCTTTTCTTTTAAATGATATACGTTTTAATTACTATTATACAAAACAAAATTCAATAGAATAAAAAAAAAATAGCAAAATATCAATTTTTCTTTTTTTTTTTTTAAATTTCACTTTGATATTTGATAATATCTCTTTATCAACTTGTTTATTTTAAAATATGATAATTTTTCAAGTACTGTATTGTCATTTCTTTTATGCCTTCAGAAGAAAATCGGGAAAGTGAAATTTAATATTATGGTAGGGTTAAAAATGTCCGAAAATTTAAATTATATATAAAAAAAATATTAAAATATGTAAATTATTTATCTTTAAAAGTTATGCGAACAAAAGTACATTCGGTTGATTATACAGTACAGTAGTTATTTACATAAATAAAATTTAAAAAAATCCATTATTTCGTAATACTCCAAGAAGTCTGTGACACTTAAATATTGATAGAATAAATCAGATTTCAGCTTCGAATCAGCGATCTTTAACTGAATCCACCATTTTATAGAACATTTAACTGCGCAAGACAAATGTTTACAGAGAATTATTGTTTTGTTATTTTTTTTTAAAAAGTTAACATACTGTTTTCACTGAAATAAATTTTATTATTTGAAGTAATCGTATAAAAAAAGTTAAATAATATGGCAAACATTAATCAAACTAATAAAACAATTTTGAAATAATAATAAAAATAATTCATGTTTAAAAACAAAAGTATGCTTATTTTTGTTGATGTATAACAATAACAGATTATATTAATGCTTCCAAGACAATAACACTGCTCTCATTATTTATTTTCTACAAAATAGGTCTCAAACACCATTCAGAGATATTCAAGTCTTTCTTATTCTTGTTATTTTCTTTTAATACTCACAACTCTCTCTCCCTTCTTTAGGATCCTTTATTAATTTCTTTTTTACTAACTCTCCATAATGATTTCAACAAATAAGTCATAATTGTTTAATCTACTCTTATACAGCCACTATTTTCCGTCTTGCAATATTTTCCTACACGATTACATTTCTATTTCAATATAAAATCACTTGAAAATAAAGATGTTTAGTGACTGTTAATGATATTTTACGATAAATACATCAGTCTTTCTTATGTCTTTGATTTTTAAGAAATTGAACATCAAGAAACAAAAACTATTTATATCCATATATTTTAAAAAGAAAATGCAACAATTTTAAAAAAGATTGCATATAATCACTACTATGTTTTAAAAGTTATCCAGGGATTTCTCAAACAACTGTGTCCTTTCCATTTTTAAAATTACAAAAAAAAATATTTTAACTTTATCAAGCTCGATTCAATTCCAAATGAAATGATCAGATAAATATATTAATAAACATTTACACCATTTAAATTCTTATATCATTATTCAAAAGATGACCAGAACATTACCTTTATTTGTTTATAATAGAATAATTGTTTAGAATTATTTCATTCATCCTTTTAATAGAATTATAAACTCATTTTTATATATATTATTTTTATTGCATTAAAAAACCTAAGGTATTTTCAATCAACAAGAGAAACTATTTTTGATATTTTAACTCCCCTTTCATTTCTTGAGTATTTGTACAAATCAATGCACTTCTGTTTTTTAATTCTTATACTCTTTAAAAAGATAATTTATTCTATTATTCTTCCAAATAGAAAATGTTTTAATTTATGATTCCTTAATAATTTATGCATATATAAACACCCATCTCTTATATTCAGAGTTCTGACAACAACACAATACATAACGTTTCATAACTTTGAACATGGATGTAAGCAACATTCTTTGCAATATTTTTTTTCTTAATTCAATGATTTTAAAATATGGTATATCATGGAATATTGTGATGTATGGTTATGCTTCAACTTCAAATTACTCTTTTACAATTATTTTTACACTATTTTGATGGTATTTACAATAATTTAAGAAAGAAATGGAAATAAAATAAATATTATGTCAGGGCAAAAAAAAATCTGAAATTATCAGTAGTCAATATAGAAAAAAATATAAATGAATGGCAAAAAATATAGAAGATTGTTGATTGATAGATTCTTTGACTTTGCATATATAAGTAAACCTACCAATGGGTAAATAAAATTCATAGTTTATTTAAATATTTATAATTTTTTTCCAAAAAATTTATATAGTAATTATTAAAAAAAAAAAATGTTTACTCTTAGATTTCTTTAAACATATTTCATTTTTAAAAATACAAGTTAAGAAAACAAAGTAATGCTAAAAAGTAAACTACAATCATTACATTTTGTGAAATATCATGATACAAAACTTTTGAGATATTTGAACACAGCTACACACAATCAAAAACAGCCATACAATCTGATACACACCAATAATCAGGATAAAATGCTACCTTCGCAAAACCATATACCAGATCTCAATAGAGGCAAGACTCAAAACAAAATAATTAAGAAGTCTTCTTGTAAAAACAAAACACACATTGAATCTGAGTATAAACCTAATGATGAAACTGAAATGGAGCTTACACAATCCATAATTATAAACAATAAAAGAAAATCTTTCACAAACCAAAAGATAGACTCAGAAGATGAGGGTTGTAGTTCCATAGCTCCAGCAAATACTATTAAATCTAGCACAACAAGCAGTATCAAGAAGATAAGAAAGACAAGTAACCCTATAATTCCAAACCCATCAAATGGAATAGATAGAGAAGACACATGTGAATCTGTCAATCTTTTTACACCAACCTTTTCAGAAGATTCTCAAGTCCTCCGACCAAATATAAGACCAAAGACCAATTCACCATCTACAAACCTGCTTGCGGTTATCTATAGCGGTCACCAACATAGTGCAGACTATTAATCGTAAGATTGTGGGGTTGAATATAAGAGGTATCAACTCCACTGCCCGTGTATATGACATAAAACACTGGTTTCAAAACAACCTACCACATATACTATTCATGGGAGAAACTAAATATCACATAAACTCCAGCAGTATTATCATGGAAGAACTATCCAAATTGGGTTACACTCAGTTTAGCACTAGTAATGTAGCAGCTGGAGGAGTAGGCATAATTATAAATAGTAAAAATGCTCCAGATAGTTTTAAAATTACTTACACTGACAAAAATATAATATCTATCAAACTCACATATGGAACTACCACCTTTAATGCTATATACATATACACTCCTAACAATGTCAGTTCATATATTAAAATAGTTAATAGCATCAACCTGATAATCTCCACCAGTAGCTGGCCAACAGTGATTGTTGGAGATTTTAACACTTCCTATGGAGAATTTGTCAATAAATACCTTCATCTTCTGAATAGAAGCTTTCTTAGTGGGGAAGGTTTTTTTCCAGATAGTGCTTTTTCATTCTATACCAGAAGACACAAATCTTTGATAGATCTGGTCTTTTACACACCCGAATTCCACTACATTATGGAGGCAGTGCTTCAGCCTGTAGCATTCTCTGACCACTTTGCAGTGGTCATCTCAATGCAAATTGATAACCTCACACAACTGAATCACAACAAAACGATTAGAATGCTAACAAAGGCCAACATAACTGAAGCCATCCCATCAGAGGCATATATTCTATTTAGGAAAATAGATATACTTTCAAGACCACCTGAAGAGGCTTGGTTTGCACTAGTGGGAGTTCTCCAAACTCTAATAGTCCAGTACTCCTGCAGGTCAAAGTGCCCAACCTCATTATTAAAGGACCTAGAGAACATTAATGCTCAACTTAAACAGTTCTCTACTGAAAGCAACTCGATAGATGACATCATCTCACTTAAGAATGAATATAAAGCAAAGCAAAAAGCCCTTGCTGAATATGTGTCTCTGAAAAGATCCAAGATATATTTGGCTCCTCAATATTATTGGACTAGAGGATATCTCAGGTGGGCCCTGGGGCCACAGAAAAAACAAAATACTCCAATACTAATTAAACATCAGGGCACCAGCATGACTGGATACCACATGCTTGAAAAAATTAAACTACACTTTGAAAACAAATTAAAAAAACAAAACTCATCAGTAGATCATGATTGGACAAGACATTCATCCAGTGATGATCATTTGATCACAGTCCAAGATATTAAAAACAAACTATGCTCCCTTCCAGACAGCATCCATCCTGGAATGCATGGGATACCTAAATTTCTTCTCTCCCACTTAAGCAATTTTACTGTCCCAATCATCATGTTAATGATTGACCATCTTGCGCAAAAGCAAAGGTTCATTAAAAATTTATATCCAGTTGCATTGGTGCCATTTATGAAAAAGAGCAAAGACCCTACTGATATAAACAACATAAGACCCATATCCATGTCTCCACTCTTAATAAAGATTATAGAGGGTGTCATTAAAGATAAGATACAACATAAAATCCTGAGTCATATCATGCCCTCTCAGTATGCCAAAAAAGGCTCCTCAGCACTCACGGCGATTGGTGAAACCAAAATACTCTTGGATTACATCAGAACCAACAGAAAATCCAAGCCCATTGCCGTACAACTTGACATATCCGAGGCATTTGACTCAGTCAATATCAGCACACTGCTGAATATTTTGGAGGGCCTTGGTGTTCCCTCCCAGATAATTCAGATATTGGACAATTTACTACACAATAGGGAAATTCACATATCACTCAATGGAGTATATACAAACAGTTTTACTCCGAATACTTCAATTCCACAAGGATCTCCACTCAGTGCTCTCCTGTTTGCCTGCTACATCAATCCACTTCTTAAAGACATTGAAGATAACCTACCTGGAGTATATATACCCAGACTCAAAAGAGCGATCAAAGCAATCGCTTACATGGATGATGTCTTGATCATTCTGCCAACTCAGAAATATCTAAACACACTATATAAAATATTGGACAAATATACAAATCTATCAGACCTAAAAATAAATACAGGAAAATCCACAGCTTGGTCTATCCTATCTGGAAAAAAAAATCAAATCGCGCTTCCAAGCTGAACCACAGAAATTTCTGGGATTTAATATTTCAAAATCGCAATCAGCAATGTCTAAAGAACTTCAGGCAAAAATCCTACAGTCCACAGACCAGATCACTAAGACCCTCTCAAAGGTATACCTTTCGCTCTATGGTAAGGTTTCACTGCTAAATATAAAGATTTACAGCAAAATTGCGTACTACCTGCCAATGATGAATGCAAATAAAACATTCATCAAGAAAATTGAGCAATATTGCTCAAGATTACTATGGAAAGGACAAACTGTTTCCATCAGCATGAGAAACATGCAGGAAAACAAAAGATTAAATGAAATGTCACTACATTCCATCACTTCAATTAACTATCAGAAATCACACACTCTGATATATAATCTAGTTCAAAAGTATGGCCATGACCAGATCACTGAGTCCATAATTCCTACCGACACACCACCCCCCAAAAAATTAAGCTGGCTTGACCATCTAATCCTGTCAACAATGCAACAAAATACAAATGCCCATAACAACTATCAAAGCAAGATCAAGCTATGGGATGCCCATCGCATCCTAAAACAAAATAATCAAATCTCTACTACAAGATTAGGAATAACTAATCACAAGCTGATTACCCTATTCAAGTATTGGGCTCTAGAACCAAAATACTTAGATTACTTACTTAAAATTAATCTGGATGCCATGCCGGTCAACTGGTTCCTCAGATATAAAAGATCTATCACCAAAGTCCAATCAATTTGCCACAGCTGTGGCAGGGATGAGGAAACATTTGACCACATAATTAAAACATGCATGGGTCTAGGTAATATTAAAACAATAATATTTAACAATTCAAAGATAGACTACTACAAAATACTTAATATAAAAGAATGTATTCATGGAAGAGATATTCCTACAATCAGGCTGTCAATTTTCATCACCTATGCCATTTGGATTGTAAGGTGCAAGGCACAATACCAACATCCCAAGCCAGATGAAAACTCATTATTTATTCAAAGCATAGAGAAAATTAAACAAAGAGACAAAACTCTTGCCACAACATTCATTTTTCAAGAGACATGGAAGCTATATCAGACTCTCTAATAAAGTTAACAAAGAACTTAACCCCTAGAGACCTGAACGGCCATTTTGAATTCCCAGAAAAAATTACAGGACATACAATTTTAAATGAAATGTCTAATTTATTACAATAAATAACAAATATATATACATTTTTAGAAAGTGCAAATATGAAAGAATGTAATGAAGCTGATAAAATAGTCATTACCACAAAAAAATAATTAAAAAAAGGAGATTTTTCACATTTTTAAATATCTTTATTTTTACATTGGTTCACAAACTCTCAATTTTGAAAGATATAGCCTAAAATGACAATTTCATAGACAGCTTCATCACATTCGTCATAAAATGCAGAAAAAAATAATATATAACATGACCTACCTGAGTTACAGATTGTTGGTGTAATGTGGCAAAAGGTGACCATTTCAATTTCGTTTTTCTGCTTGACACTCTGCATGTTCTATTTTTGCAAGCAGTTGTTTTTCTAGGCCCTCTATGCGGGATATCTATTAGAAATGCAAGGTTTTAGTGAGGATCAAAAAAAAATAACAGTAATAACTTTAGTAAATTCTAAGTTATGGGGGTAAAAAATAATGACTATATTATTGAAAAATCAGGGGTGGGGCGAGATAAATTATGCATTATTTCATGGCAAATCATAATTGCCAAATATGCAAATAAATAATTTAAAAATTTGTTTCTAAAATAAAATGAATAACAACATAGTAAATTCTAAGTTATGGGGGTAAAAAATAATGACTATATTATTGAAAAATCAGGGGTGGGGCGAGATAAATTATGCATTATTTCATGGCAAATCATAATTGCCAAATATGCAAATAAATAATTTAAAAATTTGTTTCTAAAATAAAATGAATAACAACATAGTAAATTCTAAGTTATGGGGGTAAAAAATAATGACTATATTATTGAAAAATCAGGGGTGGGGCGAGATAAATTATGCATTATTTCATGGCAAATCATAATTGCCAAATATGCAAATAAATAATTTAAAAATTTGTTTCTAAAATAAAATGAATAACAACATAGTAAATTCTAAGTTATGGGGGTAAAAAATAATGACTATATTATTGAAAAATCAGGGGTGGGGCGAGATAAATTATGCATTATTTCATGGCAAATCATAATTGCCAAATATGCAAATAAATAATTTAAAAATTTGTTTCTAAAATAAAATGAATAAAAATATAGTAAATAAAATAAAATAAGTAATCAAAAGGAATTACAAGCAATTATTATATATGAGTGGGAGATGATGATGACTGTTGATTCAGCATTGTGAGGTATTTATTTTTTTCACCTTGTTAGTTTCACAGAACAGAGTGGATAGTTTGAAGACAGTTTGCAAATTGTTGAAAATATAAATGCATGAGCAAAATCAATTTCAAAATAACTGATGATGATGATGTGGAGCAACTGGTGATGATACATACATAGATGATGATGACTGTTGATTCAGCATTGTGAGGTATTTATTTTTTTCACCTTGTTAGTTTCACAGAACAGAGTGGATAGTTTGAAGACAGTTTGCAAATTGTTGAAAATATAAATGCATGAGCAAAATCAATTTCAAAATAACTGATGATGATGATGTGGAGCAACTGGTAAGGGTGAGCTAAATTATGCATTATTACATAAGAAATCATAATAGCAAAGTATGCTATCAAATGAATAAAAAGTTATCTATAATGAAACAAATAAAAAGTTATCTATAATGAAACGAATAAAAATATAGTAAATTCTAAGTTATGCATGTAAAAAATAATTACTACATTATTGGAATATCATGAGGGTAAGAGTGAGCTAAATTATGCATTATTACATAGCAAACCATAATAGCAAAGTATGCTATCAAATGAATAAAAAGTTATCTGCAAAGTATGCTATAAAATGAATAAAAAGTTATCTACAATGAAATGAATAAAAACGTAGTAAATTCTAAGTTATGCATGTAAAAAATAATTACTACATTATTGGAATATCATGAGGGTAAGAGTGAGCTAAATTATGCATTATTACATAGCAAACCATAATAGCAAAGTATGCTATAAAATGAATAAAAACTTATCTACAATGAAATGTATAAAAACAGTAAATAAAATAAAATAAATAACCCAAAGGAATTACAAGCAATTATTATATATTAGTGGGAGATGATGATGATGAATGTTGAATACTTACAGGTAATGGGGAATACGAAACCTCAAAATCAAACACATCAACAGAAAAGTTCGTTAGAATCATAATTACGTTTAGCGGCGAAAATAATTGTTTTCTCCGTATATTTTTTTTATCAGTTGATAAAATCTAGAAAGATAAAAAAAATTACAAAATTTTAATAATGTACTTTACAAAAATTGCTATAAAAAATCTAATTTTCATCGCACAGAAAAAAATTTTAGACGTACAAAAAGATAGAAAAATGGCGGAGAGAAAGAAAAAAAAAGCGTAACTGTGACGTTTACGGTTTGCACGCTATTGCGGTCGAAATTGCAAACTTTTTTTAATGCGTAAAAAAGCGGTTTTCGGTCTCAAACCCTGTTTAACTCAATAATGTTAGTTCCATAACTCATATCCATATTTGTAATATATCATCCATATTAATTAGTTTAATAAATGTTTTGAGAAAAAAAACTTTTGAGATATTTTAATAATGCAAGTTTTAAATTTTAGAACATAATTTCACATTTAAAATATAAAATTCAATCAACAAATATACTGAAATTTTATTTTTTTCAACAGTGTTACTATAATCAGCTAATAAGAAAAGAGGAATTGTTTCCATTATATATTTTTCTATATTTGGAAAACTCAAATAAGATTTTTAGAATGATTTGAAAATATATTGACAATAAAGGAAGTACAACATATTAATTCATAATATTGAATAAATATTCTAATACTAAAATAAAATATTGAACCATTATCTGAAATTCTCTATAAAAAATGGTGCAGAATGTTAAAATGCAGAATAATAAGAGACCATTTGAATCAATAATATTATTGCCAATAATGTTAAAGTTTATAGTATATGACTTTTACTACTACATAAAGTAAAGTTCTAAAAAAAAAATAACAGCAACATAGGTTCTATTTTTGTTATAGTGACACCAACATTATTCAACAT
This sequence comes from Epiperipatus broadwayi, assembly GCA_028023455.1. Lineage (NCBI taxonomy): Eukaryota > Metazoa > Onychophora > Udeonychophora > Euonychophora > Peripatidae > Epiperipatus > Epiperipatus broadwayi. The sequence continues at coordinate 28,972 of JAQFVV010007288.1, read as the reverse complement.
GAAATAACATTTTTCTTTTCATCAACATTCTAAATATAAGTATAAGCACAAATAAATGCACAGAGATACTTTTATGCTACCATTTTTCACTAGTATGTGCTTTTCATGATACAATACTGCAATCAATATCAATTCTAAATGTTCCTAGATCCTTAGCTGTGAGTGCTTAAGGTATTCATATCAATATCATGTTACTATATTTTAAAAGAAAAGATGTTTACATTTATTGCTATTAGTGTCATTCCATCTTATAATATTACTGTTACTGCAGTTATAATTTTTTCTATCACTTAAACATTCTGGAAAGCATGGCAATGTAATCAGACTTTATTATTTAAGGTATTTTAGATCACTTTACTTTGCCTTCCATATTTATGAAATGACATAAGTATTCTTGAATAGTGATGCTCAACCATGGAAATCTAGTTCCAAAGAAAAACATTGCTGAATATTTTACTCAAGCATTATTGATATTTATATGATAATACACATGTATATATAAAAAAAGAACAAGTGCTGATATAGAAGAATGGAAAAATAGTTGTACCAATAAATAATCTATTTATCACAGACTTTGAAAACAGATAACTGGCAGCATGAAATACTTATAATGGCTTGGCTCATATTAAGCTACACAACTAATTTTAAAAAAAAAAAATGGAAGAAGGAGCACAAAGGAAAAATAGAGAAAATATTTGTATTTGAAACAGTATTTAGTTTTTGATAAAGAAAGGTTTACCACAAAGTAATGAAAGACTTTAATGATCAGTCATTGCTTAAAGATGATTGGTAGTTAAATTCTCATCTCTAGAAATCTTTCTAGTAGCTGCTATGATTTTAGAAATATCGCTTTTATACTTTACTCTCTGAGATAAGTGATTAATTATTTATTTATTAGATACTGATTTACTTTGAATTTAAGCCACATTTTTTATTCAAATTTTGAAGATGTAAAACTAGGGTGCAGCTTAAATTTGAAGCAAACATTTTAACATCTTATTTTCTGCCATTCTCACATTCCCTTATAATCATATCTTTGCTTTAGGCTCTATGCATGTACATAATATTATGATCATTGATAGCAGTTTATTTGTGATTTCCTATTAGCACTTTTCTGAAATAATCCAGTTGCTCTAGCAACTGTGTAGAATCATGTCATATCTGGTCATATTTTAATATTGAGTTTTTTATTATCCATACTAATTTGAAATGAATATTTTAACATCCTATTTCTGCCAATCTCACACTCCCAAAAAATCATGTCTTTGTTTTATGCTCTACACATGCATACCCATAATATTACAATCATTGATAGCAGCTATGTAGATTTGTATGGTATTTGGGCATATTTCAATTTTGAATTTTTTTATTACCTATACTCATTAATGATGAATTCAAACAAAAAGTTATACTAGTTCATATTTAAATAAATAAAAATGTTTCTTGTTTTTCAATACCAATATCTAATCTTATTTTAATTATCCAAATTTAAAAACCTACAGCAGCTAAATTTTAGAATGGCTTGTTTTTAAAACAATATTGTATTTATTTCTCTATATATGTTATTAAATATTACACATGCATATAAAATCCTTGAAATATAGCAGATAGTCATATCCACAACCTGGGATTCAAATCTTGCATGGATAAAATTTGGAATTTTTTCCAGTCTAATAAAACTATAACTTGTTTTCACATAATTGGTCAGTAAAGCTTCAATCATTTTTGACTTTCTCAGTAATCAAAACTTAGCAATCGTAATGCCTACTCTTTGATTGTTCATTTTGGAGGGCTACTCTGACATGTAGTGGTCTATTTAAAAGCTGTATTAATTGTATATATATATATATAACAGAAAGAAAATTGCTTAATATACATTTACACCTCAAAACCAAGATTCATCTAATTGTTGCATATGTCACGGTCTAGAGCAATTGTAGATATATTGAGCATCAGAAGTATTTTATGTTATGAATTTCATTTTTTGGATTGGTTAAAACAATGTATAAGTAGGGAGATCTCTCCAATATGTCAGAGGGTGATATCAATCAATTACAAAAAAATGTGATTAATTTAAATATTTATTCTTTCTGGTGTAAGTATTTCAGACATCACTCTGTATAAAAGAATAAAGCAACGAGAAAAGACTGACTACTTTTTCATGTAAAAATTGTTCACCTACACTAAAGTTAGAGGACATTTCAATTACCTATCGCAATAATTGCAAGAATCTTGAGCTCGACATATTATATATATATGTATGTATGTGTGTACTGGGTAATTGTTTAGTAAAATTGTGAAATGATTATCGAAATTAATTGCAAGCGAATATGACCCTTTGCATATTAATAACAAATGAGTATTAATTATTTAGATCTGCCAAAAATATGTTATAACAAATTAACAAATCTTTACATGCATAAATTTTAACGATATCTTATTTGGCAACTCTGTTTGTTATTAAATGCAATTATAACAATTATTCGTCTTCACGAAATAGATTATAAGCTAACTATCTTATTAGAATTTGAATATGCCCAGGCACACTAAATTAAGACATGCCAGACTTATTCTTTGTTAACTGACATTGTAGGTTTTGTACTTTACTAACGAACAATGAATCAGTTATTATAAAGGTGACACAAAAGAACAATTTACAAAGTCAAGTTGTATATCTATGTCTGATTGAGAACAAACCAAAATTAAATATTCAGAAATCTCAGATTAATTTCCGAATTTGTATAAATAAATAAAAATCTTATTTATTTATTTTTTTTGCAGATTTTGTTTTTTGAATTAACTTATATAACAATAAGTACAATTAGAAAATATCCAGCGAAAAAGAAGAAGCGTTAATAATAGTAAGAACGACCTAATGATAAAAAGCAAAAACTAACAAAAAATCATATCTATATAAAAATTAACATCGACTTTCAAGTTCCCGTCAGCTATCCACTCTATCTCATACAACCGATATACATGGCGACACACGTGTGAAAATGATAAAAGATTTCCAATATACTTATTTCGTGCTGAACCAATGCTCGGTGTATATACAAATAACAAATGTTCACACACTTTAATGGGCAGACTTCAATATAGTCCATCCTCCAACTCTTCAGCCATACATATCATTAAAAATCTAATGGTGGAATGCCCAAATCTCTTATTGATCCCAATATTATTGTCATGTCCATGTTGACTTTAAGTCAATCTGATACCTTATGTGTAGGACTTCGTTCATTTAAATACACAAAAGAGGGATACTCAGAAACAGGCATAATCTGTAATATTTGAATACACGTATAATTTATATACTTGGAGTTTGGATGAAATTATAGGGGTTTGAACACAGATTTTTGAGCTCACTTCACCAATCCACTCTATCACATACAACCAATACATATAACCACACATATGTGAAAAGAAAAATTGACTCCAATATATGTATTTCATACTAAACCAGCACTCATCAGTTGGTCCAGATCACCATCTCTCAAACATACATATAAACAGCAATAAATAAATAAAATAAAGTGCAATGATTTATACATGTGTTTAGGAGGTGATTATCTGGAGCAAGTGATGAGTGCCTGTTCACCATAAAATATGCATATTCATCATTAATCTTTTTCACATATGTGTGGTTATAAGTATCAATTAGATGAGATAGCCTGGATAGCTAAAGGGAATATGAAAATCTGTGTTCAAACCCACTATAATTATATCTAAACTCCAAGTATATAAATAATACTTGTATTCAAATATTACACATTCAGCCTGTACACTACCCATGCCTCTACTGTGTATTTAAATGGACAAGATCCTATACATGAGGAATCAGATTGACTTAAAGTCAACATGAGCATGACAATAATATTGGTGTCAACAAGAGATTTGGGCATTACATCATAAAATTTTTAATGGTATAGATGATGAAAGAGTTGGAGGATAAAATAGATTGAAGCTTGTCCATTAATTTTGAAGATTTGATATTTTAATGTAAACTGAGCATTGATTGTATATATATATATATATATGTGGTGTGTGTGTGTGTGTGTGTGTGTGTGATAATATGAATTAACTGAGTTGGAGGATAAAATAGATTGAAGCTTGTCCATTAATTTTGAAGATTTGATATTTTAATGTAAACAGAGCATTGATTGTATATATATGTGGTGTGTGTCTGTGTGTGATAATATGAATTGGGATCCCTTATCTTTTTCATGTGTGTGTGGTCATGTGTATTGGTTATATGAGATAGAATGGATATCTTTTTCATGTGTGTGTGGTCATGTGTATTGGTTATATGAGATAGAATGGATAACCTAAGGGAGCTTGAAAGACTGTGTTCAAACCCCTATTACACCTAAACTCCAAGTTATTCAGATGTTAAAAATGAACCTAATAAAATAATAATAATCATACTTTTGTCAGGAGTAATAAACATTTGCATATTAATTTAGATTTTAAGACTATACTTAATGATTATGCCCTTTTCCATAAGATGTTAAAAATGAATAAAAACTAAGAGAATGGCATAATGGAAAGATATCAAAGTGCCAACATGGGCATGCAGATTCAAGTATTTAATACTTTTAACTCAAATGACAAGTGAAAGTTGGGTCACAAAATTTACGATAATGAAAGAGGGTGAATCTGGGTTTCTGTAATGATAGATGTTTGTAATATAATAGAGTTGGGATGAAGACAGTGCTGATCATCCTCTCCCCCTCGACAATGTAAATATATGAAGAGATATTTTAATTTTCTTAATTTTTTAAGGTAAAAATAAATTCAATGGGCTTTTAGTTTATGATTTCATAATTCTTACATTTGGGCTATTGATTGAGTTAAAACCATTTACAGCTCAAAATGATAACTTTTAATTGGTGCAGTTTAAGGTGAAGATAATAGGCAATCCAAAAGGTATTGACATAATCACATGATGTACCCACCAGTGTGATGAAAACTATAATATTTTTCTATGTAATACAGTCAGTGAATTGATATTTATCTGAATAAGTTAGATTACAATGAAATTTTCACTCTCTTAACTAAAATAAACTAGGTACATATTATCCAATAAATATTCAATGATCTACTAAGATGACTATGAAACAATAAACTGAAATAAATATCTCAAGTCTGCAACAATATTCCATGGATTTCTAAAATGACTATGAACCAATCAACTAAAATAAAAATCCCAAGTCTGCTTATAATTGAAAAAAGTTGTACAATTCACCTAGTCAAACTTCAGTTTGTGGACAATGCAGGTAGATATCCTAATCACATCATCAGAAAGCAAATTTAGCAATTTGTTAAAGGGTAAATTCAATGATCACAAGGTAGGAGTTACCAGATTGAAACATGGATGAGAAAAATCAACAATATCTGGTCGATCAAAATAATAAAGAGAGATAATTAGTTAAAATTTAAGATTAGCTTCAGGATATATATATTAGTGAAAAGATAGATTTTCATTAATAAATATAATCGGTGCTCATTTTATATTAAGATAGCAAATCTTCAAACTTTAATGAACAGGTTTTAATCTTCTTCATCCTCCAACTTTTCAGCCATTCATATTATTCAAAATCTGATGGCGGTATGCTCAAAACCCTTGTTGATCACTTTGATCCCTCATGTATAAAAACTTAATATGTCCATTTACATATAGAATAGAGGAATGGGCAGAATTCAGGATAAATCTTTAATATTTAAATACAAGTATAATGTGTATACTGACTTTACATGCAATTAGTGGGGATTTGAACATAGACTTTCAAGATCCCTTCAGTTATCCATTCCATCTGATAAAACCGATACACTTGACTACATACATAAGAAAAAGATAAATGATCTCCAATATAAGTATTTCATGCTGACCCAACACTCATCAGTTGTCCAGATCATCTTCTATACACACACACACACACACACACACACACACACACACACATATATATATATATATATATATATAATCAGTGTTGTTTACATTAAGAGAAAATGGATGAGGAGTTGAAGAATGGAGAAGATTGAAGCCGAACCATTAAAGTTTGAAAATGTATTATTTTAATATAAACTGAATACTAAATATATATATATATATATATGTTTGAATACTAAATATATATATATATATATATGTTTGGGTAATGATGATATGAAACAACTTATGAGTGCTACTTTAACACAAAATACATAAACTGGAGATCATTTACCTTTTTTATATGTATGTGGTCATATATATTGTTGATATGAGATAGAGTGGATAACTGAAGGAAACTTAAAAATATATGTTCAAATCCCCTCTAATTACATCTAAAGTTGAGTATACCTTATTTAAAATTTTATTTTAATTTTCTGTTAGTAATCTTGGAACATGGCACAGCTGTTGGAAATAAGTAACCCAGGAACTAGTCTTTTGGGTCTTGCAGTGAAATAATTAATATTTCACAACTTGACTATTGTATAACTTTTTATATATTAATCAAAGAAGCTGATAAAAGATAACTAAATATTCTCATTGTAATATTCTAATTATATAAAGGGAGATTAATATATCTTAAGGGTTTAAGCCTAAACTAATGATGATTAGTTTTATAGCTTTGCTGTATTATTTGATGTATAATAAAAATTACAGGTTTCTCACTAAAAAAATAAAAATAAATAAAACCCATTATTTTAGCTACAATCTGTCAAAGATGTTAGATAGAAAACAATATAAATTAAATAAGAAACAATATTAAAACAAACAACAATATTAAAAAATAAATCATGTTTCATAAAAGTACTACAGAATCAAGAATTTGTTGGCAAAACAAATTCCGGTTTTAATTGTTGAGATAAATAAAATAAATTAGTTGCCTTCAGACTGAATGAATAATGTTATCAGTTTCTATTTAAAAGCTTCAGTGAAAATGTTTTACTTCTACAAAAATAAAATGGGAAATATTGCTTACACATGCTGAAAGTGTCATATCTGACCCTGACTTCAGAAGTGGACTATTCCAGATTCCTTGCCTGATTGGCTAGCACCCAGTTGCTATCCAATGGGATTAAAAACTTCACTGGGGTTCACACACCGAATCCGCATGTTTCCAGTAAAGTAGAAGATCTGCCTTTAAATAGTCAGCCTTTTGGAGGCAAGGCAGAGAACAATTACTTCTGTTAAGCTGAATGACAGAACGTGTTTTCCATTAAACTTTCTGCCATCAGCAAATGTATTTATTTATACATTATTGTGATGTTCACGCAGTGAGGCAAGTCCACCTATGGACTGGAAACATCTATGTACGAACTAGAACCGATTTGACCAAGCTAACTACATAGCTGGAAGAGTCTTCTTATCAGAACTCATGACACAGGCTAATCATTAGCTGGAAGCGAGTTCCATACTTTGCACAACTATCTCAGCATTGAATCATATCAACTGTATTTGTATATTTGTTAACTAATGTGTGTATATATTTTGTACTAATAAATTATAAATATTTATTGCTGAATAGTTGTTCATTTTGTATCTATTGGTTTGGAAATGAACTTGCAAGCCTAACCAAACACAACTGATTTGGCACAGTCGAAACTCCTGTTATAACAGAGTTGGTGCAGTTGACAGGCCAACAAAATTGGTGCAGTCACAGTGTATTTTTTCCTTCAGGGCTGAAAAAATTATAGAATAAAGTATGCCAGTTATTACAGAGTTGGTGCAGCCAACATGCCAACTAGAGTTGGCGCAGTCACAGAGAAATTTTTCCTTCATGGCTGGAAAAATTATAGAATAAACTGTGCCAGTTTTAACAGATTTGGCACAGTAAAACAGAGAAAAAATTTTCCCTCATGGCTGAAAAAATTAGAATAAACTACACCAGTTTAAACAAATTGGCACAGTAACAGAGAAAGCATTTTTCCCTCACTGCTGGAAAATTATATTGTAAAATACACAAGTGTGTATTTATTTATTATTTTTTATTTTGGAAAAAACTTTTACGTTGCTGTAATTTCATTACATGGTATTTTTCTTTTAGAAAAATAACAACATAAAACTGTTGAATAAAATTGAATGCAGGCATAAAGGCATGTCAATTAGAAGCTTCAACCAATCACAAGAGCTTTATTTGCAAAACAGCGTAAAAGCTCGCTCTATTGGTTAAAAAGCTTCGTTGAGTTAGTTACAATAACATAACTATAAAAACAAGTACAAGTGGTTACTCAGTATAAATAAAAAAAGATGGCTAAGTAATATTTACTGACGCTGTAACCTCAAGATTATGCATGTAAAATGCGATAGTAGGAACCTCTACAGGTGTTTAACCACAAGCTTATGCTATGGAAGAAAAGAGAAAAGAGGGGTTCCCCTCTTTTTTTCCATAGCATAAGCTTGTGGTTAAACACCTGTAGAGGTCCCTACTATTGCATTTACATGCATATTCTTGAGGTTACAGCCTCGGTAAATATTACTTACATAATCAATGTGTGTTTAATAAATTTATAATTACAAAGATGGCTAAAGCAGTCGACTCTATGGAATCTTTTGATCCGGCTCAACCTGAGAGCTGGCCAAATTATAAAGAGCATTTGATTTTTTATCTACAGGCAAATGAAATAAAAAAGCCTGAGTTAAAGTTAGCCACACTAATGACCACAATAGGTCCGCAAACATACGAAATATTCATGTTTCAATCTATGGCTGTAACCACAGCGGATCAGAATTTTGATAGAGTGTTGACAATTCTCAAAGAGTATTTTTCTCCTAAACTCTTGACAATAATGCAGAGATACCATTTTAATCTCAGCATACAAGAACAGGAAGAAACAGCTAGAGAATTTGCAACACAAATCCGTATATTAGCCTTAAAGTGCGAGTTCAAAGACTTCATGAATGAAGCACTTTGTGATCGTTTTATTTGTGGCATAAATGATCACAATTTGAGGCAGAAAATGTTAATGATTCCAGACTAGATTGTGAGACAGTGGTAGCTCAAGCAAAACTAGCAGAAACAATAGCTAGTCAAGCTAACCTATTAAAAAGACAAAGTATGAAAGTGCAAAAATTGAGCATAACACAGGGTCATCCAAGCGCTCAGTCAGCTCAAATAATTCTTCATCAAATAGCCCATGGCTTTGCTATAGATGCAATGAGCACATGCATATAGAATGTCCATACCATAAAGCAACATGCACGTTTTGCAAGCGTATCGGACATATAAAGGCAGCATGTCTGAAATTAAAAAGACAATCAGCCAAGTCTAGTCCTAAAGATAGTAAAGGCACTTATAAGAAACATAACAGAGTTGCCTGTATAAACCATATCAGAGATTATAAGTCTGGGTTTATATACACTGTCATAATAAATGATACACCAGTTAATATGGAACTTGACTCAGGGTCATCAGTGTCAATAGTTTCAAGAAAGACTTGGACAAGCATTAATAAAAAGAATAAATATAAGCTGAACCCTTGCAGTAAGTCAATATCAGACTACCAAGGGAATAAAATGAAACTGTTGGGTCAAACAACAGGAATAGTTACTTTCCCTAACAAAACTATATACCTATCACTGGTAGTGGCATTAGGTAACCATAATGATTTAATAAGCCGTGACTGCTTCAATCACTTAGGGTTCAATGTGACCATAGTGAACCAGCTCACAACATATTCAAAGTTGAAGTCTAATGAATCAAAAGTCTTTAACAAAAAGCTGAAACCTGATGCCAAACTTCAACTAGAAGATAAAAACAAAATAAAATTCCAAATAGAAACAAAAGTACTATGTCATATGCACTATGGGTCCACAAGATGGAAACCAGCAATGATGACACAAATAAAGGGGCTCTACACTGTTGTTGTGTAAACAGAAGATGGTCATCATCATCATTGCCATCACAACCAGATAAGACTTTGCCACACATCTGAAGCTATCAAGACAGCAGCAGACAACCAGAAACAAGCTCATCAAGAGAAAAAGATGAAGACAGGAACAGTGATCAACTGGAGAAACCAAGAAAGTGGACAAAATGTCATCCAGTGCATTTCAATGACTATGTCCTTCAGGGCTAATTTCAGCCATGGGGAGGGATGTCATATCTGATCCTGCCTTCTAAAGTAGACTATTCCAGATTCCTTGCCTGATTGGTTAGAACCCAGTTGATATCCAATGGGATTAAAAACTTCACTGGGGTTCGCACACTAAATTTGGGTCTTTCCAGTAAGGTAGGGGATCTGCCTTTAAATGGTCAGCCTTTTGGAGGCAAGGCAGAGAACAATTACTTCTGTTAACCTAAATGACAGAACGTGCTCTCCATTAAACCTTCTGCCATGAGCAAATATATTTATTTATACATTATCGTGTTGTCCACGTAGTAAGGCAAGTCCACCTATGGACTGGAAACTGCTATGTCTGAACTAGAGCTGACTCGAAGCAAGCTAACTACATAGCTGGAAGAGTCTTCTTACCAGAACTCATGATGCAGGCTAATCATTAGCTGGAAGCAAGTTCCATACTTCGCATGACTATCTCAGCATTGAAGCATATCAACTGTATTTGTACATTTGTTAACTAATGTTATTTATTGCTGAATAGTTGTTCGTTTTGTATCTGTTAGTTTGGAAACGAACCTGCAAGCCTAACCAAACACAACAGAAAGTATATTGCAAAATCATTAATATACTTTATAAATATTCTTGTGTCATTTACGGCAGATTTCTTTTTATCTAATCTAAAAAAGGTAATTAATAAATGAGAAAATATTGGACCAATATAATTAAATGATTAAATGTTTGAGATCATATGATGTTTTTGAACATTAGAAGTACAAAGTTGTGTTTTAATTCGTGAACATTTCATCTTTTAAGTTTATTTCTTTAATATTGGGTTAAATCACACAGGACGGAATTTGAAAAATAAAATCACAATATTAACTTCACAGCATAATGGATGCATATTAATATCAGTGTATAAAAACATGTATCTAAGAATATTTATTAATCCCTTAGTAATACATGACTTATTTAATTAAAATAACATTTAAATACTTTATTTTGTGTGACTTTAATAATTTGTCCCAATGTAACAATTCTTTTATTACAATAAAAACATTTCCCTCCTCCAATAAATCCTACAGCATGCAATTAATAATTTCAATTATTCATTTACACAGCTTTAATTTTCTTAGCAAATATTATTTTAAAAAAAACGGATTTGATGAAAACTTTAATTGACTAAAAAGTAATTGCTTTATTTTTCTAAAGACATACAAATTCTATTTTTCTGTTTATGTGTCTATCTATCCAGCTATTATACTATTTAGTCATTCATCACTCATCCACATACCTTTCAATTTACACATCATCTCATTTTTTCCACAAGTCACTCACGTGTTTGCATTCTCTTTTATCTTTAGATTTGTTATTATACTTTCATTTTCATAACAATATTATTCCATTTTTCTTTATAATTTTTACTGATGTCTAAATATATATATAATTTAAATTAAATTGTATTTGGTAAAATGAAAACACATAAAGAAAAGGTAGTTTTTAAATAAAATTTAGCTTTATTACTGCCTAGCATGATTTCAATATTTACTAGATCATAATATTTGAAATATAGGCAATTCTTCATATATCTATATCAGTTGTATGAGATAGTGTGGATAGTTAAAGGGTGCTTAAAAATCTGTGTTCAAATCCCCTATATTTACAATATCATAGATATATTGAAAGCATGCTAGGCAGTAATAAAGCTAAATATTATTAAAAACCATCTTTTCTGTGTGTATTTTCATTTTAACAGCTTAGTAAAGAAGAAAATTGAATTAGTAACAATTGAATTACTAAATTGTATCATGGGATGAAAATACATGTATGTTAAAAATACATTCTAATATTTGCTATTAAACATAGTTTTAAATATAGACTGGATGCAATGTTTATAAAGATAACTACTTGAGCGTGTGTGTATATATATATATATATATATATAACTATTTGAGCGTGTGTGTATATATATATATATATATATAAGATTTGAATTCTATCACACTCATGAAGGTATGGTATTAAATCAGATCAAAATGGACATTTTTTAAAAAAGAAATAAAAGCATTTCTGTCCTTCAATTACCCAACTTATAAGTAATCACATTAATTATTAAATTTGTTGATAGATGAAAGATAAAATATGACTATCTTATTATTTTATCTTTGGGCCAAAAAATTAACATATTTATAAACTATTGGATATATTGTCATTTTTAGCTAAATGATAAAACAAATAAAAATATAAATTATCAAAATTTGAACTTGATTAAGGTAAGGTAACCCTAGATTAAGCACCTGTAATAGTATATGCATTTCACCAGTAATAAATTCCACATCATACTAAAGTATTTTAATTTTATAATTAGCACATTGATTCTCATTAGACTAAACTAGATTAATTTGGAATCTTTATCCTGTATCTATGAATAAAAAATGTCCATTTATTGATAAGCATAAAGACATCTACCTGAATATATATAAATTCACATAGAAAAGAGCTAATCATAAATTATATGATTGGCATTGGCAAGCATATAGAATAATAATTATTGTCTTTTTCATATTTCTGTATAAAAGAATTCTGAGTTGGTGTTTATCTTGCAATGAAAAATTTTGACACTTTATTTTTTTTCTTCTCCCTGGCTTTTAATAATTTTAACATTAGTAGACAGAATTCAATCATGAAGATAGTTTCAAATTTCAATGAGTTTCTTATTTATCTTGCTATGTAAAGTCACATTATCCATAGGTCATATGAGCATCCGTTTATAAATAATTGTCACTAAACATGACAATAAAAGTAAAAAGACTCTATGCAAAATGTAAATATAAAAATAATAATATTAATCCAAATTAAACAAAAAAAAAACATAATGTAAAAAATATTGAAACAAGTGTTTATTTTCATGTTTCTTTCTGGATGCTAACCTGAGTGGTGTTGCTTGTTCCATTTTGTTCACTCCAGCATTCTTATTGACTGATATTACATTAATAATTACTACTAGCTTACTCTGCATTTCATCAGAATTTAAAGTAGTAAAAATTATATGTATATATTAGTTTTCATTTTATTGATAAATATTGGGTCTTATCAGGTTATAAATGAAGTTTTGAAAACTCATTCTCTTAGTATAAATCAATATAGTCTTTTCATGTTTTGCTTGGCAAAAAAAAAGAGTAAATTTTATTTAAATTTTATGGTTACTTTTGCACTGCAAATATATCAAGTGAGGTTCAAATAGATAATGCACCTCTTCAAACTCTACATAACTTAGTTTTTTCTAGAATGTTGCTGATATGTCAACTCTTCCAGCATTTTCCTCTGTTAATGCTTCAACACTGTGATGAGAAGAAAATGAATCATGAATAGTTTTAATGAACAAGTTAGTTATATGTACATTTTTATTTTTATTCTTTCACTGCATATAGTTATAGTAACATTCAATAATTTGTAAGCAATAATTTTGTAGTAATCACATGACTTTATTTGTTAGATAGATGATACCTAACAATGAAATCTTTGTCAGAAGATGAAAAATAAGATAATAAAAATAACATTTTATTATTCTACAATGCATAAAATGTAAAGCTTTTTTTTTCATTATGTTACACATGTATCTGAACCATTTATAACCTGAAAATTATTTTAGATTTATTCATCTTCACCACTTTCTTATTAACGCTTATACATAGGCAAGAACAAGGATAAAATAGTTGTGGAGTTTCTAGGAAAAATGAAAGATATCATTGAATCTAATTTTTGATATTTTGGAATAATAAATTGTCTTAAATAAATCATCTTATATACATTCTTATTGGAAAGGTGTAAGACATGTAATAAATCTGTTAATAAAAATATAATTTCAAAACGTGTCTATTAAAATTTAGAATTCATGAAAAAACATAAAAATATTTTTTTAAAGTTTTAAACTTTTTTTTTTTACTGAATATGAATGTTTACATTTGTTCAACTCTATTACATTCTTTGGTATATTATTTTTCTGTTAACTTACAACTACTTGATTTCTGTGTAACGCACAGTGAAGATTATCTTAAAAGTTGTATATTAAACAAAAGTTTCCAATAATTGAATATGGCCACTGTAAATTTGTTTAGCTACCTTATATATTATTTTAATCATGCAATTAAAATTATGATTAGTCTGTTGCTACATCAACTAAAATATAGTTTAGAATTTTAAAATTTTGTTTTGAGAAAACTAAGTTTAGAATAATAAAATGAAAATAATATTACATATGGAATAATATTTCTACATGTTACATCAGTTCTTATTTTATTAACTTTATTCTTTCATTTCCATATTATACATAGTCAAATAGTTATTTTAAAAAAAATATAGATGACCCAACTTTTTAAATTCTGAATAATATTGATTATGCCCAAGATCCACTCAACATGAAAATAGGAGACATACTATTAAAATATTATTTTTGATAACTCCATTTCAATTTTAACTTACATCAATCCTGGATTAAACTTTAACTGTAAGCAAAAACAAATTATTTAATGATTTAGTTGCAATATTACTGAATGAAATATAATAGCTAAACATTAAGCAGTACATATAATTTTGAACAAAGTCTTATAATGTAATATAAGGTTATAAAAAAAATTAGAAGAAAAAAGAGTAATTCTTTCCTTTCATTGAAATTAAAAATTTAGCTTACTCAAACAATGGTTATGACTATTTGTTATTCTATGTAAAAATCCTTCAATAAAACATCACATATCAAGCATTGGTAGCCGAGAGGTCAGTGCAGCTGCCTTGCAAGCAGTTGCTTGCAGACGGTTGTTACATGTTCATTTCCCGGACGATGCTTTGACATATGAAAAAAAAAAACCACATGATTTTTCTGTTTATATTAAACAAAATGTACTTAATCTCTTTTTGTGATTCATGGATGTCTTTGTGGTGTCATTATTTTCCTACCGTTTTCCCAATAGGCAAAATATAATATGTAAAGTCATCAATTCAAGTCAATACATTTCAGTTACAGTTTTGGTTAACATACAAAATTTTTTGTGTATAATGAATATTGTGAATATATATGTTAAAAAAGTTAAATATATGAAGAAAAACAGCAATTTAAATAGAAGCTACCATGTGCAATAATCTAAAAAAGTAATTAATTTTTATGTTATTTAAAATCATAATATTTTAATAAATATATAAGAACTTAAATTTAAACTGTTTCAATATTAATTTAAGGTGATAAACAAACAATATTAACATTATTTTTATTCACATATACATTATTTTTAGTCATAAAATAAGTTTATTTTAGAAGTAAAAATGTAAGATGTGGACCATAGTTAATTTATAAGTTAATTTCCATTGATTACCAAAAGTTACAATAGATGGCTCTAAAATAAATAAAATAAAATGAACATCTGCTTTTAAAAAACTTTATAAAACTTAATTACATACTTTCTGCACAATCACAAAGATTCCTGTATAAATAAGAAAATTAATAATTTAACATAAAGATGCTAATATAAAAGGATAAAGAACATTAAAAAATTAAGTAGAATGAATTCATTTCTCCTTAAACCTTGAAGGAAAGGTGGAGATAACATTTTTTTTTTTAAAAAAAAAACTTTTTAAAAAAGACCTACAGGAAAAGAATTTTAATTTTTAATGTTAGAGAACAACTTTAGCACGAATGAGAATACTTGAATATGTAAATCAGATTAATTAAGAAAAATTGTTCTACAGGTCAAATTTTTTATCCTACTAGGGTTAAATATGGCAAAATACTTGATTAAAGATAAAAATATTGTTTTCTTTTACTTACACATTTATTTTGCTTTTTTTTTTTTTTTTAGTTTTCAAGATTATGGAAAATAGATTTTCATTTCACCAGAGGTTCTGAAGTGATATATCGAATTACAAGATTTCGGCAAACAACAAAGCAATAATTTATTAGTTAAATTATTTATTACATTAACAATATATATATATTTAGCTTGAAAACAGATGATTATCAGTTGTGACAGATAATTTCATCACAAAGTGGGGGGAAAATAAATCAATTAATTTAAATTGAAAAAAAAAAAAAAATTTAAAATTATCAGTTTCGTAAAAAAAAAAGCCAAAAATGCTAAAAGTAATTAAAATACTTTAGAAAAATGATTATTTTTATTTTCCAAAAACAGTGATCAACACAAACCTTGATTAAATATAAATATCTCCATATGCAAGAGTACATTTTTTTTTCTTTAAAAAAATCGATTTATTAATAGATCAGCAAATTATGCAATATTTGAACAGAAAAGTGACAGGTGAGCTTAAATTCAGGAACTTTTAGCTTCTAATTTCATTATCATTCTATCGTATCACTAAGTCACCCTCAAAAACAAATGTATAGTTTAGTCACTCAAGAGGAATTTCTATTCAGATATTTTTAATTCTGGAGCATGTCTATCTTATGACTATGCTAAACATGATGAAATATATAAACGATTGAGATTTTAAATTATCTGTACAATCGTATTGTATTTTTTCTAAAAATATAATAATTTAAGGTTTTAATAATAAATAATTATGGTATGATTTGTATTTATTTTTCAAAAATATTACCAACAGTGATGATAATTTCTTTACCTGCTAAAATAAAAAAAGTCCTCTTTGTTCAGAGTTCATAAAAATTAAAACATCAGAAATTAGAACGGGAACTTTGAGTCGACTATTACTACTTTAACATTGTTTGAAATCACGGAGGAAAAATGCAGTGGTGAGTGAAGTTCTTTGAAAAAAATTCACCATAGATTGTCAGTAAAGAAAATCAAAAGTGTCAGTTGGAATTACATGAATGAAACTATTTTGTGCTTACCCAGCCTCTTGATTCTTCCTATAAATTGATCATACAATTATTTTTAAAAGAAGTAATCTGTATCTATTTTCCAGATGCTATTTTAAATCCAATACAACAAATAATTATTTACTAGAATACAAAATATAAGATTATCTTCATTCTGTTTTTTAATTGAAGTTTATTTAGTGAAAAATCTAAAACATTAATGCTAAATTAAATCTTCAATTTATACGTTTTTTTTTTTTAACAATGAAATTTTAAATTATTAAGCAATTATTTACTCATTGACAAATTATCCAGAAACTACAGTATATAAATTTTCATAAAATACAAAGCAGCATACTAATAACAACAACAAAACTAATAACATAATTTTTAAAAAATTAAAACAAACTACTTTCTAAATAGAATTGACTCCATATGTATGTCAGGAATGTGTATATTCATATACAACACACTTTGTCTAAACATTTCACATACATTTTTATTAAAATTTTGATGTAATAATATATATGGGATATAAAACAAACTATGTTTCTTTTAAACAAAATGAAACGTTTTTATTCATAAATCATATGAGCAGAGATCCTGTTAGCTAGGTTAAGTATTCCCTCTACCCGAAGCTATTATAGATAACAGTAAATCTATTAAATTCTTACTCCCCAATATCAACAATTCTGTAGTTGGTATTTTTTTTCCTATCCCATTTTTATAAAAAGTTTCATTTATTCCAATCCCCTAATTTTATATTATCTGTTCTTTTCATCCAAAAAAATCCATATTTTTTCTTTCCATTTATTTTCATTTTGATTCTCTTTCAACTTATTACTTCCCAAAACTTAATATCCAATGCCCTCTCTCCTGTCTTTAAATAATTCCAGATTCTTAATCCATTTTGTCTCTTTTTCTTAGCATTCAAATAGAAAAAAAGCTTTCTTTAATGTTACTGCACGTTTATTCACACACAATATATTTAAATATAAGAATAAACTATAATAAATGTATAAAACCATACATAATATGTACTACAATATATTCTACAAGTGTATATGGATAGTTATTAATTATTAGAGTAATATATTTTTGTTATAAATAATTATTTATTAATTTGCTGAGACAGGCTTTCGATACAATGTATCTTTATCAAAGCATGATATGCTCTGATAAAGATATGCTGTATAGAAAGCCTGGCTCAGCAAAGTAATAAATAGTTTTGTACTGAAAAATTATTACCATAATAGTTGATAATTATCAGCATACTCCTATAGAATATAAATAAGTCTTATATGAAATGAAAGTATTTTTTATTCACATTTATTTCTGTAACTCTATTTTGCTTTAACCAATTTATCCACTCTTTTTTTCACCCATCATAATTATGTATCTGCATATTTCCTTTATATTTATCCTAATTCTTATATTAATACAGAAATAAACTTTATCTATTAACTTTGTGTATTGGAAATCTTAAGAACCCAATTTGTTGTTGGATTATGTCATTTGAATGCAATCTAATTAAACAATATTTCTACTAATATATATTTTTAGTGAAAAAAACATTCTTAATTTCACTCATTAAAAAGCCCTTCCCATTTTTTTCTTGAATAGTATGGACATATACCTCCTTCTTGTTGAATTCTATCAGAATTTCTAAATCCTCAAGCCAATAAAAAGTGCTCATTTTGAAATAATTTTTTAACTATTCACTCAACTTAATTTTCAACTTTCCATATAATTCTTTATCCTACATAACAAAACATTTAATACTTTTATTCTTACATTTCATTAAAATATATACCTTCCATTTTTCATCCTCCTTATTTATTCTTTTTATTATCTATTAATATAATTATTTTTTCAGTGAATTTGCATTTTTTTTACCACTATATACTTTTTTAGTATCGGCTTTATATTTATTGTACTATTCATTAAAAAAATATCACATTAATTGCAAAAAATAAATTAATAATTAACTATGACTTATTGAAAAACTTTGCACATGTTTTTATGAAACCCAATAAAATGGATATTTGATTTATTTTCCCAGTTTTTACCACAGGAATTCCTATCCTTTTGTCCATGGTTCAATCTAAATCTTCAATATTTTTAGGCATAAAAAATACATAATAAAGCTTCAACTCCAATTGGTATTTATAAATATTCTCTTTGTGAAAACAATTAATCTTTATAATCTACAAGTCTATTTAAATATTTTGAAAATTTCTTACTAATCTATAATCATAGCCTTTATATACTTAAATGTGTCACAGACAAGAGTTAATTTTCTCTATACAGCATTTCAATCAAGGAATGATAATGAATAAATTATATCCTATTCATTCTAAAACTTCTCCAGATTTTGTGCCCTTATTTTAGAAAACTATGGAAGTTATTGTATAATCTAAAACTTTTCTTAAATCTTACATAACTACTACATTTAACATCATACTGCTGTTGATGTCCCTTTATTCATTTATCTATTTCTCTGTCTATGTTCTTTGATAAAATCATATTTATTTCATATCACTCAATGTTTGTTAATTATAGTAATTAGATTAACAACTCATTGCTGGTTAATTGAATATATATATATATATATATATATATATATATATATATATTAATTAATTAAACACACATATCATCATCATCATTTTCAATCATTATCAATGCACAGTAGGATGAAGGTCTCTCCAAGTTCAATCCATCTCAAATCTCTAGCCTTTCTCTTCTCCACATCACTTCCTTATTTCAACCATATATCTCACATGTGGTTTCTTTCTAGATCATTTACAAACACACACACATATATATATATACATATATATATATATTGGTTACTTTTAAAAAAAAATCTATCCTCATTTATTTTTTCTCTGCATTATAAATATATCTACAATAATTCCCATTATTCTATTTTTGCTAATATGTTCAATTAATTTCATATTAAATTGACTTTAATTTGATTCTAAATATTTTTTTCTTAAATAACTATCCCATTTCCATCACCACTTTTGCAATTTGTTTCTTAAATGCTACTTTATACTCCTTACACATTATTTTCGTTCCATTACACTTTCTAAATTATTTTACTCCAACTATCATATCAGTACTCAACCTTTATAGGCTAAAATTTACTAACTTTCAATATTATTTCAAAGATATTATTAAACTTGTTCAATTTAAACTTATATATATATATATTATAATGATCCGGAGAAAGGGAGCTTAATATAATCTGCACTACAGGGTGCCATCTAGGCATTTGAACCTAGAAAAAATTATAAAGTAGGCAGATACGTAAGTAAAAAAAAAAATTATTTTATATATTTTGATTCCGGTCGTTAGCCCATTGTCACTAGCTCAGATGGAACAGCAGAGATTTATATTTTACAATAAATTCTTATCTAAGAATATTTTCAAAAAAAGAATAAAATAAGCCACTGCCAGTAATTATACACACAAACATTTATTAACGCACATATATATTTTGAATCATTTTAATATTACTTTTACTTTATAATTTTAACTTGATTTTAGAATTTGATTTTACATTTTAACTTTTATAAGTTTACATTTTAAATTTTATAAGTTCGCACAGATGGATTTATAAAATGTGTTTTTAATGTTGAGTATAGATTCGTTATATAGATTACCCGGTCAAAAACATTTGAAAATAAACATAAATGATCAAAATATAAAATCATTGGTGGAATTGCCGAGGGAAATTTATAAGAAACCCAATAGCATTCATCATAAGATGCCGCAGAGACACCAATAACTTAAAAGACATCTGACATAAATACATCTTAGATACTCACCGTAAGGTATCAGTATTTACCAAATGTCTATATATTTTGATCAAATATAAAAACCAAAAACATAATTAACCGGTAATGAACCCATGCAAGCATCTATACCCAACTTAAATTTAATGCATTTTTATTTACAGTGTCGAGTATGAATAGACTACATAGATTGCATTTGAAAAGAAAATATTCTATCCTTGTTTAACCTTAGGCCAAAAGTTCGCAGTCAAACCAACTTCAATCCATCTGATATATCAATGTATTCAATGTAATACGACTACGACAGCACAAATAGGTTAAGAGAAAAAATTGCCTTTCATCAGATAGGAATACTACATCTATCAGACAATAAGAGCAATAAAAAAAAACTCCATAGGAAAAGACTGTGGTCATTTTGCTGACTTATGATCACATTCCATAGGCAAAAATAAAGTGTGCGGCATGAAAAGCGATTCTGCCGGTAGCGAATCTCATACTACATCTACTACTTACACCAATATATCCAATCCATTGACTTAATTCAACTATGAAACAAATAACCTAAGATTACCCTCCCTTAATATAACTTTACAAATCTATATAGCCATTCACGCCTGACTTAAGTTTAACATTTATATAATTTAATTTATCGCAAAACAAAAATCATAAATAAAACTTAATGAACAAAAAAAAAATAAATGGAAATGATTTTACAAAAATAAATACATCAAATAAAATTATAACTAATTAATAAATAATTTAGTTTGGTCAGATAGGAATCTATTTCAATTATTTTAAATACGAAAAGTTTTTAATTTAATGTTCATGAATTATCTAAAGTTCTTACAGTTTTGAAAGGTCCATATTTTGTAGTTGTTTGTAATTTTGAAAAGGGAATTCCCATGCGATCCTGAAGATATTGGTATCCAGTTAGCCATTGTTTTTTATTTATCTGGAGGTCTTTTACTATAGCTGATCCTTAATATAGAAAAAACAATTTCTTTTTTTTTTTTTTTAACAAAACTGAAGGGATTGAAAAGTGTGTCTCTTCAATCCCCTCCTTCAACTCTGCACTAACATGTATCTGTCCTCTTCTAATAACTAACTAATAATTTCCAAACTTTTCCTTTTGTATTAATTTTAAGGATTCAATGGACATTACATCATCGATGATGATGATCCTTCCATTGAGGTCCAATTTCCCGATGGATTTTTCTCATTTGCTATTAGTTTCTATTGTTTTCCTATCTGACTGTTGCTTATACATTTAAATGCCCAAAGGCTAGTTCACTTTGACTAATTAAAATAATCATTTCCATTTTTCAATAACATTAATTTGTTTTCAAACTTAAAGATATATTTTTATCTCTAAATCTTTTTTAAGTTTTTGTTTTTAGAATACCTTTTTCTATTTTTGATAAAGTTTTATTTTAATAATTTTTTTTCATCTGTGTGATTTTATATATATACAAGTTTAAGACATTTAATTTCAATTTTTTAATTCTTAACAAAAAAAAAAGAAGTTTTATTTGCGAACTTTTATTTTTTTTTATGTTTAATAATAAAAAACAATGCCCGTTACAATATATATATATTATCCATCTCCATTAATCCTTCAAAGCAATCAGAATATTTTCCTAGTTTTTTTTTTATCTGTTAACATAATCAACCATATACTTTAAACACTTCCTCAATCTTGTAAATTTCCTATAAAAATACTTTATTCAAATTTTCAATTTTCGTTCAAGCTTTCTTGCATATGCTTTTTAATATTTTCTTTTCTATCTACCAAAAAAAATAAAAACGTTTCACCTATAATCAATATTTTAGGATTATCTTTTATAAAAACTTCATTAACATTAGTATTTCCATGTTTCATATCTTCTTCAATTTCAATTTCTAAATATACTATCTACATATTTATTTCTCATCATTTACTTTCAATATAGTTTACATTCTTTAAAATTCATTTTAAAAATGTCTTTGACATATATTGCCTCTTTTTGTTATCATTCTATTCACATTTCAATTACTGGTGACAAAATATATAATGTTGCTTCTGTAAAAATTTCTTACAATAATATTTACTTATTTAAATCTTTAAACCTTGCATATTTGTGTAGATTAGTTTTATATTAATACCTGCTATTTTTCTTTTATAAAAACCTTTATAAAGTAT
Source organism: Epiperipatus broadwayi (assembly GCA_028023455.1). NCBI lineage: Eukaryota > Metazoa > Onychophora > Udeonychophora > Euonychophora > Peripatidae > Epiperipatus > Epiperipatus broadwayi. The sequence continues at coordinate 6,120 of JAQFVV010007288.1, read as the reverse complement.
CTTCATTTAATAGCATATTTATAAAACTAATTTTTGTATTAATATTTTATCTTACTTTAAATGATATTTCTAAGTAGGCAATTTTGGACATCATCTAATTTATTCTTCTAGTCATGCCTCATCCATCACTCTATTTCCATTCATTTTATTTTATATGTTATTTGCCTTAAATTAAATTACTTTTTTTTTTCATTTCTATTTTCAAATTTACATTTTAACTTAACCATCCATGCATAAAAAACACATATACAGATATGTTTGCTTTCTTTTTAAGTGATATAAAAATTTAAAATTTATTAAAATTGTAATTAATTTATAAATAATATTTTCATCTGATCAATGTAAGTCACACTTTTTAGATAATTCCTACTGTGGATGAAGACATTCCACATTTAACCTACAAATTAATCTCATACCCATTTTGTAATTTTACTTACCTTAGTAATAAATTCACTTTCTCTATCTTTCCATTTAATTCCTTCAAGCACGTAATCATAATCTTCAAATTGTGTAATGTTTTCATCAGCACTCTTACATATAACATTATATGTCATCACTACATGACAATACCATTATTATTATATGTTTGTCTAATACATTAGGCAATATACAAAACTCAAGACATGACAAACAAAATTTTATACTAGTAGGAAACTCTTCTTACAGTAGTATCAATCAGTATAAGCCATAGTAATCAATGAATGCAAAAAGAAATATTGGATGAGTAAGCACTAGATAGGGATTTTATGCACAAATCTTCTAGCATCTATTGATTACTATGGCTTGCACTAGGTGGCACTACTGTATAAAAATTTGTTATTGTTTAACAACTTAGTAAACATAGAATATGGAGGTCATGTGATGTTTAATGGTTTAAAATCTTACAGTCTTTCATCTATTCTTTTTAGCTGACAAATTTTCTCATCTCTTAACTATTAAATTACATATTAATAATTTCTCCCTATATACATTTCTCTTTTTGTACCATATCTTTAGCCTTCTGCAAATCAACAACATTGCCAAAAAAAAAAAAAAAATAGAAAATATAATTTGCCTTTTTCAGAATTACATGTTCATCATTAATACCATCTGGTGAAAGTGGATCAGTAGATTATGATTCCTTGAGTTTATTAACATAATTATTTAAAGATATTTTTTTAATATAATGCAAGAATAGATTAAAAAGCAACAATTCACAATTAAAAAATGAATAAAAAAGTTGACAATCTTAAATCCAAATGTTTGTTTTACATGACTAAAGAAATCAAAGTCTAGCTTATATACAAACACTTTTCATCATCATCATCATCATCATCATCATCATAATAATAATAATAATAATAATAATAATAATAATCATAATAATAATAATAATAATAATAATAATAATAATAATAAGAAGAAGAAGAAGAAGAAGAAGAAGAAGAAGAAGAAGAAGAAGAAGAAGAAGAAGAAGAAGAAGTACAGAACAAAATATTAAATAGTCTATTCCTATGGAATCACATATATGACTCATAAGATAATCTTATTTGTTAAGGTATGATGATCATACTATTTCTTCATAATCAACATTACATATATCACATGTATATAAGTTCAATTTTTCTATTCTATCATAAAATATTCATTTTGTAAATTTAAACTTATTGTCACATTTAATGCCTTGGTAAATTGATGGGTTTTAAAACTTATGATCTTAAAATATTCTAAGTTCGGTCACTTTAAGAATTTAAATTGTTAAAGAAGTGTAATCAATAAATCATTATTATTTTTATTTTCATATTTACAAAATCCACTTAGCATGTATAGATTTAAGATCAAACATAATGTTACTCAATGACTAAATAACTTTTTAAAATAAAAACAAAAATATTTTTTTATATTAATTTTGTAGAATAAACCAACTGAAATATTTTCCATTAATATCTAATCCTCATGTCTATTGGTAAAATTTTGCCTCCTATGTTTTTTTATAAAAGTAGCAAAATAATGAAATTAGAATGGTTATTTGAAAGAGCACATAAAACATAATAATTATCCACAATCAGCATATATTAGATAAATTTTTGAATTTTATAAAATACCTTATTATTCTTGCAATGAGCTTTCTCATCAAAGCATATTTCGCAGACAACTTTTTATATTGATTCATTTTCTTTTTTTCTCTTCATTATGCTGAAATAATGACAGAAATTTTAAATAATACTATTTTTAACTTTTCCATTATCAGTTCTATTAATTGTTTACTTCAGAAGTAGTGTCAAAGTTCTCCTATTTTAGCTCACTGTTCTGCTTTTATTGATTTATCAATTAAAAAAAATTCTGAAAAAGTAGTATCTTCTGCACAGGTCAGAAATCTTCAAAGATCTTTTTCCTATTATTAATGAATGATAGAACCACCTCCAAGATGTTATAGGTTTTGGCTTTTGTAATTTGTTTTTCTCAGCATTTGTGAGATTACTTGAGTTTATTAAATACTAATGATTATTTTCATATGATATTATTTAATAATTATTTAAAGCAAAAAGAATGTATGTATATACTGTGATTTTATTTGTACATGTTTAATTTTTAAAAATACAAGGTAATAAATGTAACATTAGAAAGGAAAGCTATGATGATGAGAAGGCAAAGCTTTATGACACTGATTTTGTAAAATCATTATTTGTCAAAATAATCATTGTGTTATATTCTATAAAGTATAAACCAATTTTAAGATTTTAACATGTCATTATTCAGCAGTCACAAATTTGCTTATTTTGGCATTTCCATAGTGCTATGATCATGATATATTGTCTTCATTATTTTGAGCCTATCTATAACTTTATATTACTGTGCACAATTTTATTTCACTGCAGAAATCATTTGAAATTCTTAGCTGAAAAAAAATCTGAAGGAGACACTATTACACAAACATTTAGCAAGCTCAATAAATAATTTGTATAACAAAAAAGTCAGATCTTCCTTTTGATATCCATAGAAGTTACAATTTCTGATTAATGATAGTTAACCAGAAATGAAGTAATAGAAAAAATACATTCAAGAAGAAAGATTGTATTTTTAAATAATTTGTTTATATGTTAAATATTATTTATGCAATATTTTTGTTAAATACTTATTTAAATCAAAAATATGTAACTACAATTAGATTTTACTAGAAAACATTTATTTTTAAAAAGACAAGATGTAAAAAATTTGTTATGGCAAAGCTAAAACAGTTTTTATACACTAACAAGGATAGCTTTTTGTCAATATTGGTAGAAAAAAATTAAATTTTTTATTAGCAATAAATTTAATGTTTAATTTTAACAAATATTTTATTTCTTTAACAATAATTAACACAAAATTTATTTTGAATTTAAGAAATAGACTTCAGATATCTAATATTTCTTTCTAATAACTTTTTGAATAGATAAAATTACAATCAATATTCAAGGCACTATTATTAAAATTAAGAACTCCATAATAGCTTATTTCTATAAAATGAATATATCTTATTTTATCGTTTGTTTTTATAACTTTAAATGAACCTTTTTTTCTTGGATTTCATATTCAATTTTATTATTTTTAAAAAAGTTCAAATATTAATTTTTAGAATGTCTATCAGTTAATATATTTACAGTAAATAATATAACGATCATTAATAATTAATATAGAAAAAATGTAATTGTAAAAATTAAATGTTCAAACATAAAAACAATTCTCACAAGGGGCTTTTCAAATAAGAAAGAAGATGTTAGATTTGGAAACAGTTATAGCAGAATTAGTATATACTTATTGATACTATAAAAACAAGTTTAAAACTTAAAAAAAATTGTTGAACATTTGAAGAATGTTTCCTTTCCTATCTCCTTCATTCTTACTTGGAACTCATTTTCTCAATATTTGCAAAGTTCAAATATGATTTTATTAGAATGTTTTTTTATTTATAAAATGAAATTAAAAAAAAATAATGTTGAATTCATTGTGCTTTATTATAAAATAAAGATTTATACAGAAGAAAAGATTGAGCATTGACAAAATCTGTCACTAGTTATAACAATAGAAAATATCAGAATTTTTATTATTTTAATAAATGCACCTTTATAAAAAAATCAGAAATAAATAAGCACGTGGAAATAATTTTTCAATCTTATATTAAGTGTACCATATTTACATATAAATTCAGAGTTAAATAATATCATTATCAATGAATTCTAAGTTCATTGTGGGATAAAACAATAGACTAAGTAAAGAGTTTATAAAATGATGCCTAAATCTCCGATTTATATAAATTACAGCTTCTTAAGATAATGTATTATAATTGATTATGATATAAGTATTAATATAATCAATTATAAAACATCTTGTTCAAATTCAGAATTCATATTTTAAAAAGAGAATTTTTACTTTTTATACACTATTTATGATACTTATGACTTTTTCCTCTTTTGTTTTAAATAAGCAAAGTTAAAATAAATAATATTTTGCAATTAATATGGTATAATATTTGAATTATTCTGAATATTAATTATGTAACAAAAATTTTCCATATTGCATTTTAAAACATTAAAAACATTCTGTAGATTATTTTTAAAATTAGAAACAAGCATAAAAACACAATTATATATATAAACATTAAAAGCATTAAGCTAAACTAGTCAATAAATCATAAAAATTACCCTACATTAACAACTCAACCAGACTAACTGAGAAAAGAAGCTCTAATACACTACCAATGTTTTCACTGCTACAAACAAACTTCCCAAGTGTAAAGAACTACAAAATAACAATAATTTTAAACTAATCATTACTCACAATTCCATTTACTTTTCATACACCCTTAATATTAAAAGAACTTTTAAACAAGTTAACTGCTTCAGAATCAGAAACTTTTATCAAAAAAGATTTTTTAATTCTTTTTTATTTGATTTCTCTCAAAGAAGACAATTTTAGCTTTATCAAAATTAATAGTGTCACCTGAATCTTTTTCATGAATATATAAAGCAGAACTAAAATATTTATTTCTAACTCTACTTTTATTTACTTTTATTCTTTCATTTAACCTCAAACTACTCTGACCTATATATGCCTTGTTACAAAAACAAAGGATAATACACATCACTCCAGGAATTTGTCTTTCTATCAAAAATTTTATTTGTATTATTTAATAAATTATTCAAAGTAATTAATACATCTTTTCCAAGCAATTTTTTTTATTTCCAAACAAATTACTATTTTTTCATACAATTTTATAAGATGTCAATCTAAATAGCTAAGAAACAAAATAATAATATTTAACTTTGCCAACATTCAAATGATCTTTATAAAATAGACTTTCTAGTTACCCCAGTAGTTATTTAATCTCATATTCATATAACAATAATTTCTTAAAGCAGCTACTTTATGAGATACAGATTGATAGCTAACAGGTTTAATTACAGACCATAACTCTTTACTATTAACATAATGACTAAATATCAATCAATTATTTTTTTACATTTCTAATTACTAATAGATTTAAAAATTTTACTTCAACAAAATCTAATCTCCCTCTTTTTATAACATATTTTACAGAAGAATCATCCCAATTAAACTCATTTAACAACTCTTACAATTTATCATTCCCAACTAGAAACAAAGTGTCATTCACATATCTAACAAATAACTTTAAATATAAACAATCCTTCTTAATAATAATTCTCTCTTCCAAATAATTTATATAAATTGAACAAATTAAAGGAAAAATAATATAACCTATTATTCAACCTTCCTTAATCTTATAAACATTATCATTATAAATAAAATACATAGAATCCTCTAATAATAAAAGCAAATTTTTAATAACTTCAATTTTATTCTTTGACAAAATCCATGCACATATATAAGAACATCAATACTACTTAATCCATTAACAGATTGATACATATTCTCAATATCTAAACTACCAAATATCTGATTACTTTCCATTTTGAAATTATTAATCTTATCAAAAGCCTCAAAAGAAGAAAAAACTGTGTAATGACCAAAATCAACAAATTGTTTTAAAAAATTATTCAAGAATCTAGAAATGCTATTCCTGGAGTAGTGTATATCATCCCTTGTTTTTTTAGGAAGATATATTTATATATATATTTGATT